>JAUUDW010272538.1:0-13783 GCA_032361385.1 Panulirus guttatus | reverse complement strand
CGCAAACAGGATTCGAGCCTATGCGCTCGACCCTGGGCGGCCCGTGAATGCGTCACGGTCAGCAACGCAAACTGCTACACCACGGGAGTTACGTTAGCTTAACACTTTACATGCCGCAGTTCGATAATCAGAGTAGTTTCCCTTATACTTATGATTTTCCCTTCCAGTCTCTCTTATTCAGCTTATTTTTTCTTGGGCCGGAGAAGAGACAAGTGCGGGCCACATGCGGCCCACAAGAAGCGTAGTAAATACTGCTGTTTTAGGATAAAGGACTGGGTGGATGGACTGTATTTTCCTGGACTGCCAGAGAAAATTTGATATTCTTCACATAAGACTGATGATGAAGCTATAGATCCAGAATGATGTCCGAGGATACTCAACTGCAGTTACACCTGCCTAACTGGGAGAGAGCAGAGGACGCATGGAAGAGGATCCTTTTCACAATGGGCGAGGTTAACAAGTGGGATACCTCAGGGAATAATGCTGGGGTCGCTACTGCTCCTGAGCTGCATAAATGCCTTACCAGATGAAAGGGATTCATATGTGTTTACGTTTGCTGAAGATGTTACAATCATGAAAGAACATAAAAGTAGAGACTGCAACAAGATGCAAAGCGACCCAAACAGGATGCCGCGGCGGTCGGATTAGTGACTAATGAAATCTGACTTTGGAAAATGTCAAGTCATTAAGATGGGAAGGGTGTACATAGACCATGCGGTAAGCACTACAGGAGCCGCTCTGCGACAGGGATCCAGGAGATGAGATCACGCTCGACCTTGTCACCTGAAGAACACATTAGGGGGATTGTTAGGAAAGCTAACTATATCCTGGTCAGCATCAGAATCGTCTTTCATGTTCATGGAGTGTTGGATGTTTAGAAAGATGATACACATCATATATTCGCCCCAAGATGGAATACAGCATCAGTCTGGTCTCCTCAATTAGGAGCCACCTGGACTTACTGGAAGGGGTCCAAAGGACTGAGGCAAGAATGGTACCAGAAATGAGTAGAATGATCTATGAAGAGAGAAGGGAGGCCCTCAGTCTGCCGACACCGGACGAAAGAAGATTTCTGGGAGACACGATAGCGTATACATTTCTAAGAGGCCATGGCGACGTTAACAGGAGAAAGGCGAGAGGGCACATCTAGAAGGTGGGTAGAAAAGCGTACGGAGGGACGCGAGGAGACACTTCTTCAGCAACAGCGTTGTGGACCCATGGGAGAAGCTAAGCAACGAACAGGTGAATGCAGCTACTGTTAGAAAATTCAAGGAAATATATGACAAATAACAAGAGCAAGAGGTGGGGCCCCACGGATATAGAGCTCCCTGCCCATATGAACAGATAGGTAATAAATTAGTAATGCCACACATACCAAGGATTATGGGACTGAAATGGCTGCATTAGGATAGAAAAGGGGGAAAATATGAGGTATGAAAGAGATGACGTCTCACCTCCTGTAACTGAAAAGAGCGAGGATACTCTTGCCACACTGTTAGTGGTTTTACATTGTCCTTAACGATGACAATGTTCCAGCAGAATAAAAGAAAGCCAGCGTGGTACTAGCATCCTAAAGGAGTGACAGAAAAGTGGCCCAAACGTATAGATCACTTTTACTTACGACATGACCTAAAAGAAACTGGAAAAAATCAGGAAGCAAATAGAGGAGTTCTTGACAGGCACAATTTACCTAAGTGAGGAGATGGACATTCAAAAGGTAAAGATCCTCCGTACCTAATCTCTTGAACTTCATGAGAAAGTAAGCAGCATCGCAGTAAGAAGGGATGGGTGGGTGGACTGTACATTCTTACGAGGACTGCCATAAGGCTTGGATGCTGTCCCCTGCAGAAGACTAATGATGAAGCTAGATATCCAAGCTGGGGTCAGAGGAGGGCTACTCAAATGGACTGACATTTAGTAAAGAGCACACATGACAGGGGAGCCTAACAAATAGGGTTCTTCAGGGCTGACTGCTAGGTCTTCAGCATTATCGGTTTACGTAAATATTTTGCTAAACGAGGTAGATTCATTCCTGAAACTGTTTTTTGATGATGCTTGAGCCGTTAGGTAGGTGGGGAGTAACCGAGAGTGCGAAACATATTCAAGAGACATAAACAAGATGTAGCAGTCCTTAGACAAGTATCTAATGAAATCTAACCTTGGGAAATGGAGACTTAAGAAGATGGGAAGGGATTTAAATAGACCGGATGGTCTGCACTATTTAAAGATAAACAAATGATAACAGCCGTACTGTAAAAGAGACCTGGAAGTTGACATAGTGTCATCAGAATGTTATGTGCAAAGGAGCGAGGAGGAAGTCAAATTTGCAAGTACCAACTGTTGAGTTAAAACAGCCAAACGAAAAATCTTGAAAACGTTCTTGAAGTGTTTACGATAATACTATGACCATAAACTCAAAGTTTAGGAAGATCTACAAGACATATATGCGCCCTGAAATGGAATATGCCGTAACATAAGGAGCTACAAGTGAGTGTCTGAAGGAATGCAGCAAATAACGTACCCTTTCTTTCAGTTCGAAATGACGTTTTTTGGCCTATTTCGGCACGTCGAGAGGCTACTCGACTTTCTTCATTTGACTGAAACACTTTCCATTTGAAGTGAAAAATTAGTGCTGCATAGACAGTGCATACTAATATTTCGACTAAGAGCATTAGAAGCGACAGTTCGCAAGTAAAAGTGACTGTTGCTCATTGCCGAAAATAAGATTACCTGTTGTTTCTGGGTCTAAATTCTCATTTCACGTTGGAAATGTCCACATCAAATGCGAAAAATCGAAAAGCCCTTCGACTTGCTGAAAAAGACCGAGAATACGTCATTTCCGACCTGAGTGGAATAAAGCAGAATGAAGGGAGACTTGAGGATTAAAATCACTAGCTGAATGCTGACAGGAAAACTGTTCATAGTCTGTGAGAACATCCAGTCCTACTGGGATGGTTGCGACATCGGTGTCCGCCCATCTCATTCACGATGTACTGATTGTTTGATATGCCTGAAGCCTGCGGTCGGCGGAGTATGGACACGTACACCGGGCAAATTCCTTTGTTCTTCGGAAATAAAAAGGCCATCGGAGCCCCGCCCTGATCTACACACAATTAATTTTCCTCGAGTCTTTTACCATGGGTAACTGGCAACGTGCAACAGCCTGAGGTAAGCTCCTCACTTTAGCGGACGAATTTGTACTTTTGTCGAGCTGACCGAGAGTCGGTGCAGTCCAGCTACTGCTACCGATACACAGACACACACACACACACACACACACACACACACACACACAAACACACACACACACACACACGGACTCCATCCCTCACAGCGTCACTTGTACACACGTACGTGGAATGACACACAATATCGCTGAAAGTAAATCTGCTCTTAGCGTTCCTGGCAGCTCGGGCCACGGCTGAGGTGTACACCCGCCAGCCTGTGGAAGGCTCAGGAGGCCAGGCTGTGTTTACTGCAAGTCTGCTCGTTAAATCACGTGTGATATATTCTCAGTGTGGAAAATAGTGGAGGGAGAGAAGATCAAGGAGAGGCAGTGGGTAGTCACGCTGAGCCAATGAATTTCTTCGTTATTGTTTGGTGTGGGTCGTGTGTTGACTCTGACAGATACAAAGGAAGGAGGGATTTAGGAAGAGACTTTGTGATGGCTGATCTTTCCGTCGGCGAAATGGACAACGAGGATGTTTAGAGATCCGTCATACTGACGGAGAAACAGTGAAAGTTAATACGCATGGGTTAATTGCAATGAATTAACAGATCCTTGGAAGAGAAATGGGTCGTCAAAGTTATGGGATGAACTCGCCTGGCGATGAAGGCATTCCGGCACAAGTGAGTTACTGTTCTAACAATAATAAAGATTCTCAAACACACTCAGTAGACATAGACGAACTAAATTACAATGATTATATGATAAAAGTCAAATGAACAGACTACTACAGAAAATAAGAAAGACGGGAAATCGCGGGAAAGAGTATTCGCGATGCCATAAAACTTGCAACAATGGCCTCACACGGCTGCCTTGCCAGTTTTACATAAGATAATGAGAGTGGAATAAGTTTTGCATGACTAGTGAAAGGACCCAACGCTGCCTCCCGGGTAATACCACGTCTTCCTCTGCGGCCTGAGACCCACACTACAGCCTGGATTTCCAAGCGAGAGATTGTGTCTGCTCCCGGGTGATATATGTAGCTAATGTTTAAGACTCTTACCGTCTGGCTTCAGGAGCAAGACAGACGCAAAAGAATTCTGGTTTGGAAGACATCAGAGAGACTTAGAGAGAAAAGAAAGAACTTCTGTTCATAGACGAAGGACGTACCCAATTTTGATTTGCTCATTCAAAGAAATTTTCTTCTCAAGGAAATAGGAACTCCTTTATATATTATGGTAAGGTGCCTGAAAAAGTGGGAGAGGCAGTGGGTGCTTGGATGTGAATGACAGGGCCAGAACAAGTACCCGAGAGAGGATGCAGAGGCTTGCATAAGCAACCGCTGGGAAAGAATCAAGCGAACTCAGACGAGAGCAGAGATATGGACGAAAGATAACGCCAACCGTAGACTGGGATCATGTGCCTCCAGCGGGAGCTGCCGGATCACAGTGGGTGGCCGTGTCACTGCTAGTTTTGCGCGGTGAGTGGCTGGTCACTGTTAGATCCTTCACAATGAGTACGTGGTCACTGTCAGTTCGTGCACGATAAATGGATGGTCACTGTTAATTCGTGTGCGGTTACTGGCTGATCATTGCTAGTTCCAGCACAGTGGGTGGTTGGTCAATGCTAATACCTACACAGTACGTGGCTCATCACTGTTAGTCCGTGCATGGTGAGTGGCTGATCACTGCTATTTCCTAGACGGTGCCTGACTGATCACTGTTATTTCTTGCACAGTGATTGACATTTCACTGTAAGTCCTTGCCCAGCAATGGGCTGATTATTGTTTTTCCCTGCAGAGTGAGTGACTGGTCACTGTTAGTTTCTGATCAGTTAGTGGATGTTCACTGCCAAGCAATGCATGATCTTTTCTGATCACCGATAGTTCCTGCAAAGAGAGTGGATAGTCACTGTTAATTTCTTCACGGTGAGCGGCTGTTCACTGTTAGTTCTTGCATGGTGAGTGACTGGTAACTGTTTGTTCCTGCATGGTGAGTGGATGGTCACTGCTAGTCCCAGCACAGCGGTTGACTGTTCACTGCTTGTTTCTGCAGATGAATGGCTGGCTGCTGATAATTCCTGTACAGCGAGTGGCTGTTCACTGCTAGTTCCTGCACGGTGAGTAGCTGGTTACTGTTAGCTCGTGGATGTGAGTGGCTGAAAACTGCTAGTTACAGCACGACGAGAGATTGATCACTGCTAATTCCTGTACGGGGTGTTGGTGTTTCACTGTTAGTTCCTGCATGGCGAGTGGATGATCACTACTAGTTCCTGCACGGTGAGTGGTTGTGTTACTGTTAGTTCCTATATGGTGAGTGGCTGTGTTATTGATAGTTCCTGTACAATGAGGGGCTGATTACCGCTCTTTTCTGCACGGCGAGTGGTTGTGTCACTGCTAGTTCCTGTATAGCCAGTGGCTGATCAATACTAGTTCCTGGGTAGTGAGTGGCTGTCACTGCTAGTTTTTGCAAAGTGCATGACTGATCAGTGCTTGTTCCTGCACGTTGAGTGGCTAATCACTTCCATCCCCTGCACGGTGAGTGGCTGCTCACTTCTTTGTTAATGCATGATGAGAGGCTGCTTAGTGCTAGTCCTTGCATGGTGAGTGGCTGCTTACTGTTAGTTCCTATACACTGACTGACTACTTATTACCAATTTCTCCCCTGTCAGTGACTGGTCCTGCGCAGGCTGAGTGGCTGCCTACATCCAGTTCCAGGAGAACTTGGAAAAAGCCTCACTGGATCATTAGCTTTCTGCGTCTTGACCTAGACTGAGAAGACAGGGCATTGTTGGGTACGGCATAATGAGTTGCCTGACGAAATCACTCCTTCCTCTCAATAACGATGAACCGTTTGTTGGTCTTCGTCATGTGTTGGGCTGGGCGGAGTTTTCTCTGTGGATGTCATGATCACTGGACGATTAATGCATTTGCTCATTGTGATCATTCTCTATGATTACTAAAGCGTTTGACTCAACACCGTCTGTGATGTGAAAGTCTTCAGTCTTTTCCTCATTCTGGACAGCCTCCGCCAGGGACAAGACCTTTACCTTTTTTTCCCAACAAATCACTGTATATTATACGATGTATGGGATCTGTTTTTACCATGACTTTTTCGCAGCTGAGGGAAAGATATTCTTATTATTATTACCGGATCCATCTTCTCCGCAAAGTGCAAAGAAGGACCGTCACCTGGGGCAGAGCAGGTGCCGTCATCTGATGTTGTATCAGCGAGGCTGACAACACGTCCAAGGTTGAAATCGTTTGTCCAGACGCTGTTTTCCATCAAGCTTTTCATTTTCTGTTGTTGCTTGGCCTTCAGTCTCGTCTCTTCCTGGGAAACGTGCAAATAGCGATATGCGTCAATAACTTGCTTTTTCTTTAAAGTTAAAACAGTTATTTTTTTTTTATTTTTTGTAATTTGGAAAGTTATAGATTTGCACTTATCTTGTCTCCGGTCACCTTGATGGATTTCTTAAGCGTTCAGTTGTTCGTATTTACCAAATCGTTGACTGTTCAATAGAGTCCATATTGTCCTTCTTGTCCTTATGTCCTTATTCATTTGTCAATCTGGGAGCAAAAACCTTGGAATTATTTGGTCTCTTAAATGTTCTCTGAAAGACTTCACTGCTTGTAAGACGATTTTTGCCAAGGTTTATTGGTTCACACAACGATGACATTCCTAGCATTGATATCATTAAGTCAAAGATGTATTGGTTACAGCTTTGGCACAGCTATGGTCAGTCTTGGATTTATCTCCTGTGTTCGTAAGTTTGTTCATGGAATACTATGAAACCAGACTCTTATGTATTATCAAACCAAATAAAGTTGTAAGGTTCAGATAAGTTAATAATATTGTGTTCCTATACGATTAAACGATCTGTCTAAGCCTATAAGATTTACAAGTGAAGAAAATTATACTAACTCAACCCTTTTAGATGCTAAATCAATCAAAAGCAGGAGATTTAGGTTTAGAATGTACAACAAACCCTCGATTATTATCTCGTGATCACTCTTATTCTAATTACTGTATAACTATACAGAGATCTGTTTTAATTTCTATGTTCCTGAGACGCTATATGAGTTTACATCCTCAGTTTCTTGACATATAGACGAAGGTTGTATCAGATATTGGTTACAATCTTCAGTAACCTGTAAATATCATTAACCAATATCACGTCATAATAAGAAAGAGATGTTAAAACTCATCAAAAACAGGCTAGAAAAAGTAGCTTGAAGCGACCATTTTACCATACCATGACAATATCAAGGAAGCTGATTCAACCGTAAGGTTGCCTTCACATAAAAGAATACTGTTGAGAGCAATATGATGAAGAGCAGCCCTAAGGAAGTGACTAGTAGTGTTGAGCATAGTGTCCATTGTTCGCTTGTACGAGTGTGATAAGCTGTGTGATACTTGAATTGGAAAACGGTTATAGACACGGATCAGGCGACGTAAACATAGAGTTAGGAGCTGCTAGGAAAGGTGGACTTTGCTCCGTACAAAGCCGCGTGTTGTCACCATACGGACTGGATGAACGTCTCTTTTTCAGGGAACATGAAACATGTTCTTGAAAATGTTATTATGTAGTAATGTTTTATTTCAGGCACTCGTGATAAATACGTTATTTTGAACTATGGAAATTCTAGATGTGATAAGTTTATCATCGACCTGATTTGCCAAAGGAACTAGCCAACGTGACCCACGGCTGACAGATCAGGTGAGGTTAAGTAGGGTTTCGACCACCTGTGTGTGCCGTGCATAAATTCTTGTTACGGTAGGGTTGCTGGGGTTAAGGATATGCACCACAGATCGAGAGTCGATGGCCATATTGACCAATGACCTTGAACATAAGAATGTACACCAATACATCCATATTCAACATCAAAGTAAAGATTATCAAAGTAAACTAGATAGGATTATTCAGACGAGGAAAATACATCTGAATCCATCTCACGATAAACATGTGGGCAAAACTTTCTCTTGGTAGAACCTTAATGGATGAAACATATTAACTGAAAAGTACCAGGACGACACTAACGCCAAGAAAAAATTTCCAGTCTAAGAATAATTTAATAAAGTGTCTTGAAGTTAACTGTCACCAGACGCAACGGACTGGTAAACACTTCCCAAATGATGGCACGTGATAATATGCTTCTGAATAGCCATGGACTTAACAGCAATAATATAAGGCTTTTTCCTTACACAGTTTATCAAAGACAAAAGAACAGTAGCCAAATGACGTGTCATAGTAGTCAGAGGTGTGCAGTACAGGCGACAGAGAACCTCACAAACGTAACAGCGACAGAGATGGAAACCATTTGGAGATCTTGAGCTTTGGCAACGCTCAACACTCCACTTAGGAAACCAGTATTCCTGTTCGGTGACTTCAGTGTCCGGCATCCTCTGTTCCCTGTAGACGGCTGCAACCCAGTGGGCAGGATACTACAGACCTCATCACTAAAGGTGAAGAAATTATTCATCAGATTCCACTCTTCCCCACTTTTACCATGACGAACTCATCCAGTGACACAAACCTTTACTCTCCATTCTAGTTTTCCATTTTTTCGTAAAAATTATGTCAGTACATTTTCGTTCAAATATTCTGGTGCCAAGTTGGAATAATGTTACTTGTTGAAGACGGCTGGTTGGTTCCCAGGACCCCTTGACCGACATCAAGCGACTGGAGCGCACCTCGCTCATCTAAACACAGCTTCCGGACCTGCTTCTTTCCCCTTTTCATTTTTGTAGTATTCACGGTCTCAAGTCTAACCATTCCTCTGCAGTACACCATATGTTCACTTCCTCCAGTGATCTCTGTGATTTCCAAATGTCTAAGGATGCTGTCCTATATAGTAACAGATGTCTAAATTTAGTATTTCTCAAGGCATCCTCTCCAAGGGTGGTGTCTTCACTTGCTGCAGTACAAAAATTCCAGTTGCTCACCTCCTGGATCTTTAGCCTCTTAGCTTGGGTAACATCTGGCTCAAAGTCTATCTTCCATCATTTGCTTTAATTTTCGTATGTTCTCCACCCAAATTCCTCCATCTATGTACAACTCTTCGACCATCTGACTTCTCGTGATGAAGCGCTAGCTCTCTTCGCATCCACGTACTGAAATCCTCTGTGCAGGAGATTTAAGTGTAAACAACAAAATAGACTCTAACTGATATGACCCCGGCAGAGTCGAGGCGTTTACTTTTCTCTCTTTAACAATCTGTAAGAGATAATCAAAAACCTAGCTCGAGTTACAGATCGTAACGACCACTCTTCCAGCACACGACCTATATTTTACTTCTGAACCCTCCTATTGATTATCAATACACCGTCTCTTTCCCCTTTGGGTTCTACGATCTCAATTCTATTTCTATTACTTCAAACTGGTCTCGCCCATCCTCTGTCCCTCCCAACTGGAAACTCTAACTCTGGCATTCTGTAGGAGCTCAGCGGTCATCCCAGTGTGACTTTTCTGTCTTTCCCTGGGACGGCTATGACTTCGCTGGCCAGGATGCCTCATATTGTACTGAAAGCACAGCCGAGGTTTTCTTGGCTGCCATGGCGTCTTAACATCCCATCTACTAAATCTTTCTGCCCCAAGTCTTGGTTTGTTTGCTCCTGCTCCGATGCCTGTTGCATCAGGGATATAGTGTACTCGGCCAGGAAACGCTTCTCTTCCGAATCCCACTCCACTTTCATGTCATGAAAAGAAAGTGTGCATATTTGAGTTCTTCTACTGATGAATTTTTCTGGTCCTCAGCATTTCCAGTAACTTCTGCAATTCAACCTTTCCTCCTCTCCTCAGACCTGATCAATCTATAGCTAACTCTTTATACGATTAAGCCACTCCTTTTGATGCCACAATTCCCTCTAATTCAACTTCGGTGGATTCTGCTTCTAATTCTCCGCCCTCATCTCCTCCCACTGAACCTATGCCGTCTCCTGTATTTTCCACACGCATGGTCTTCTGAATGCTCTCTCAGCTGGAGGTGGACAAGGCGGAAGGCCCAGAGTCTTAAGACAGCGTGCTTTTGAGATAGCTCCGATCTTTGCTCGCCTATTTTGCTTCTGTCTAAACATCCAGACTATTCCTTCATCTTGGAAGCTGCCCTGGTGCAGCCCACCCCTGTGAGACCACTCTAACCCTCCCAACTGTCACATCATTGTTCTCTCTTTTGCTGTAACGAAAGTCTATAAATTCTCCTTAATTCTTTTAACTTCTCTAGCACTTAGAATCACGTTCCCTTCTCTCTGATTCACTTCTGGTTATCCTCCCTTAAAGATGTTGTAAAAAATCTTGACGTAGCCCTCGACGTCTCCACAGCAGTTCACAGGGTGTGGCATAAGTCTTTGCCTTCTAGACTTTGTTTAGTTTTCTGCCTTTCTCTGTTCCCTAGTTCACAGCCTCTTCTCAGGCCTTTCCATCGCAGTAGTCACTGATGATGCGACTTTCCCATACTTATTTCATCAGCATTTGTGTTTCTCAGGTTCTCTTCTGACGCCTATTTTCTTTTTTTCTCTCATTAGGTGGTCTTTCCTCTTCAACTTCTAAACCCATTCACGCTTTTGCTGATAATTCCACACTACACACTTCAGCTCTTCCTCCCCTCCTCCTCCTCATACTCGCTCTCTTCCTCGCACTGAAAATATCACCTCCCTCAGCTTGGACCCGTGCAACAATCACAATGGGGAAGGAGTAATGTAACTAAATCTGATAGCTCCAAAACGTAATTTCTCCCTGTTCATCATTCTAAGTATCACTCGTTTCCCTCTATTCAGTTTCTAAACACTGCAATCTAACCATGTTATAACAAAAACCTGCTGGTCATCACCACATCCTCGACTCTACAGTGTTAACCCCACATAATCAGTATTGCAAAGTCTGCTTCCTAACAGCTGATGGTGCTGTAAAGGTGCTCCAGTAGGGACTACTGATCACATGTTTAGGGTGACTCTTCCTCACCTCTGTCTTAACCAGAGTGGAATAAAAAGCCTTCTGTTACATTAATTCTTGTAGCATAACTCGTCTTGAACAATCCCTTTCTGTACGCCGCAATATCAAATGCTGCCTCTTTGTACTGTAGGTATCATTTC
Organism: Panulirus guttatus; assembly: GCA_032361385.1. Classification (NCBI taxonomy): domain Eukaryota; kingdom Metazoa; phylum Arthropoda; class Malacostraca; order Decapoda; family Palinuridae; genus Panulirus; species Panulirus guttatus. The sequence continues at coordinate 2,527 of JAUUDW010272538.1, read as the reverse complement.
AGCCACTGTTCTCACGAGCATTCTGTATGTGTCCCGACCACCAAGGATTGGGCCCCAAGGAATGTGTCTGGCTGCTGTTTCCCACAGTTTGTATGTGGGGACAGGCCACTCGAGGACGTTCGTTATGATACCTCCTTCTTCACTCAGACATCTAAACTGTGGAATTCTCTTCGTCCTTTCGTCTCTTCCTCTTCCTACGATCTACAAACACATGCAGATCCCTCATTGATTTCTACATCCTTTATTTCTTGCTTTGTTACTTTCACCCTTGATGGCTTTTGCCTGAGGCGAATTTCACTCGTGTCATGAGGCCACTGGGCATGAAAATAAAAGGAAAGAGAACAGACGAGGTTCTCGGTAACCACGATGTCTATCATATTTTACGAGTAGAGCGGGGACCAGTGATGACGAGGGATCATCCATCTGTCATAGCGAAAGTTGCAACAAAACCGATGATTCTAGCTGAAGAGCCCGACTCCAGTACAGCACAGTACAGTACAGTATAGTACAGTACAACCTCAGGAGGGAGCAGCGAGAGATGATTACCCCAAACATCAGTACAGCTGTGCTTGGGATACTGATACCAATCTACAGTGCTGGTAAAACGATGAGAGAAGAGCAGCACAGAACCATTTATCAAGTTCCACACATAAAGATTATTATGCTAAAAAATGAGACGAGCTGAAATGCTGTAGATCCAAGGCACCAACACAGGAATACAGACTTCCACGTAGAATACTACTTGGGATGGAAGGAGGCCAACGTTAGCATGTCGAAGACAAACACAGAAACGGTACCGAAGCCCAGAAATTGGCAAGATACAAAAACAAATCACGGGTTCCTCTTTCTTCCTCCTACATGAAAAGAAAACCAAAATCCAAGAAGACAAGAAATAGAAATTCTCCTCCTCCGACAGCTGGGAAGTATGTTTCAAAATACACCAGGAGGGAACGAACAGTGTGACACATTTTCATGGAACATATACTAGAAGATCTGAGGTCAATGAGAAGGTACCTCAAGCGAGAGTATTGGAATGTCCATATCGCTCCTCGAGATGCCGAAACCATCATGAGGTGGATGGCCAGGCACAGAGCCTCAGCGGGAGTAAAATCACTAAAACGGTATTGGAAAACAGTCAGATAAAGTGATTTTACACCTTGCCAATGTTCTTCGTGGTAGCCTCTCAGGAGGCTAGTTTCCAAACGGATTTAAGGAAATTTTCATAAAAGTTGATACCTAAAGCAGGCAAAAATTCTACAGAGAACAGAAAATTACAGACTTGACTTGCTGTCCGCAGCTACAAGAAAAAATATAAGTATCAGCATAATAAAACCCTCTTGCAAGTTGCAACCTTTATAATAAACAACATCTCGGCTCCAGATCCTGGTGAGGAACTAACACTGCTCCAATCAAAGTGCGCGAAGAAATACCTGATAATGCCGGATATTCATACCATAGCAGCACAGTAATTACAAGGACAATTTCTGCTATGATGGTCTTGAATATAAAAGTATTAATTTTAGTGGACCTCCGTAACGCTGTACACCTTCTAGGGCAACAGATGCGCCAAAGTTGAAACATGACTCATTACAGTCGAGGTAAGTGGATAATGTAGTGGATTGTCACATGGTGGTAGCCTCTCTCTCCCACCTTCTACACGGTGTGCACGGCAGCTGTCCTAGAGCCACTGTCACGAATTATGTCATGCATGCACATGAGGAGACTCAAACCATCCGTTATGAAGGAAAATCTACACCGTTCATGGCTCGGCACCAGACATGACCTAGAAAACAAATCAACAAATGCGAAAAGAAATGGACGCTGCGGTCAACTTTCGCAGATTGTAGGTAACGTCCGTAGCTATATTTAAAGAAACACCGGTTGTGGATGGGAAAAATATGTAATATTCCAGTGAAGGGAAAATCTAAGGCTCTAGAGTTAAAAAGCGAGACCTACTACATCACATGAAAGGCAGAGTTGTAAGAACCGAAAAAAACAACTAAAGAAAATCGATCCTAGATCGAACACCATCAGGCTCTCAAGACAAGGCGGGGAAGGGCCCGGCGTTTCACTTAAGAGGAAAAACCTTCCAAACAGAAATAGGAAAAAAGAGAAAAACTGAAAGAACGTCATAGATAAAGCTCTGTTACGCTGGTGGGCTAAAAGCTCCGTAATCTGGCAACATGGTTGCTCCAGAATTAATATTCCGCAGGTATAAAGGATCCCAACAAATGCTATGATTAAGGCCAGAGGGTCAGTGATATCAGTTTTAAAAAGAAACAACTGAACCAGGAGGGAGATTGGACGGCCATGTTTGGGCTAAAAACAAAAGATAAAACTTCTGCACATAATTAGCAAACTTTCTATCCTTAGTGGCGTTACAACCTGCTCTTCAGCCAAGGGCTCTGACGACCCGGGTGAGGCGGTGCAACACTACGGGGCCTGGCCAGGTTGGTAGAGAGAGAGAGAGAGAGAGAGAGAGAGAGAGAGAGAGAGAGAGAGAGAGAGAGAGAGAGAGAGAGAGAGA
>JAUUDW010272427.1:0-13783 GCA_032361385.1 Panulirus guttatus | reverse complement strand
GCCACAGTCAATGGGTTATAGATGATCATATCCCAGGTCCATACATACATATTTCAACTATGGAAGACTTAAAATCTTGAGAATATGTTTGAAAGCCATACTGACTGTTCTCAGTATTGAAGATATTCATAATCCTATGTCAAAAGCAGTTTCTAGTATTTTCCAAAGTATTTACTGTGCAGTGATTTACATGAGCACATTTCTTTAAACTTTCCAAAATTTTGTGTACCATTTCCAAGCCTCTAGGTCTTGGTTACTATCCCTTCAGATTATGCTTTATTGAATGGCTTTAACAACAGAAAAGATATCTCATGACAGATCAGCAAAACCTGTTGACTTGTTTGAAAATAACTTTTGCAGAACATGTATGAATTCATCCATCATAACTCATCTCTGTATCAGCTTTTTATCCTCCTTACTAGAGAAATGTTATGCAATTCTGGCGGCCAAGCACTGAAGTCATCACATTCATGTCATTTATGGGGGCCTAATTTCATTTATTTGTAGTCCTAAGTGTCCTTTACTAATTTTCTGATCCCTTTGCATTTGTAAATGTCTCTGGAGTTAATTTTGGCAAGACTATTTTGCTAACTTCTCTTCTGTCTTCTTTTAATTCTACACTCCCTGTAGAGATCATTATAAACAAGTTGGTATTCCAAAGGTCAATTTTCTTCAATCTGAACTTCTAAAAAACAAAAACTCCTAAAAAAAGTCATCCAGTTCCTCATAAATTACAAATTTCTCGAGTCAGCGGCTTTTATTTACCACATACTACAGAAGCGGACGCAAATGTTTATTCTCACTGAACACATGGCATCAAAGCTCCACGCTTTTCTTAGTTATTTGTGTCATATCTTCATAGATTCTGCCCTTATGGTATCCAAAAAGTATACGCGTGATAGTGCTGGATGCAGCTTTGTGTAGAGAAAGCATGTTACACTTACCTTTATATAGAAAGTGGAAATCTCAAAAATAAGACAGGAGTGTGTTGATGCATCACCTGACTGAGTCTTATGACATGACTTTATTTGAGTATAATAACACAATTTTACATGATATCAAAAGATCACGAAAAACTGTTGAAATTCTACACTCAAGAATTAATCGTAGGAAGGCATTGCTTTACATACAGGAATAAATGAAGCTAGATAAATCAACCTTGATAGGCTTGTGTACAAAGTCTAAACAATGTTGTAATGAAGGGGTACCTATTTCAGGACCACATTTGTGTGAAAAGGCCAAACAGTTTCTTAAGTAAAAAACACTGAGCCTTGCAAAACTGTCTCATGACATTCTCATACTCTCAGCACCATCACTCACATGCTTTTTGGATGACATAAGGGCAAGATTAATGAAAAATAACACAAATGATTGAAAAAGTAGGAAGCTTTACTACTGTGTGTTCAGAGAGAGAGACAATGGCTTATGCTTTTGCAGTCCATGGTAAATAATAGTCAAAGAATGTGTATTTGGGAGTTTTAAGAAACTCAGATTTTCTAAACAACCTTTGGAATACCATCCTGTTTATGATAATTACATCAATTGTAAAATTTAATGAGAAATTGTTACAGAAGTTCTGAAAACTGGCTTGCCAAAAATAAATCCAAAGAATTTTACAAACTCATAAGCAAAAAATGTGTAAAGAACACTTTAGGACCATGAAGGAATGAAATGTGGCCCTACTTATAACAAGAAAGTACTAATCTCAGTAGTGTGTCAGTATGCATAACTTTTCTGTAGCAAGGATAATGAAAACCTAATGAAAACCTATCAGGATGTATAATGATAGATGAGTTCATAGGTGCGCTACAAAAACAATATCTAAATGTTAATAGGTTCTGCTGACTTGTCATGAGATATCTTTTCTGTTGGTAAAGCTATTTAACAAATCATAATCACAGGGAACTGTATCCAAAACTTAGTGGACAGGAAATGGTATCCAATATTATAGAAATTTCAAAGATATGTGCTCAAATAAGCTACTGTACACTGTACTTTGGAATATACTAGATACTGTTTTTGATAAAAATTCATAAACATCTTAAAGATTAATAAATCGGTAAAACTTTAATAGCAGAGTTAACATGTCAGTATGGCTTTCACTGCAGCAGACACTATCATACAAACTGAGTGTCTTGATGAAGTGTAGGAAAGAAGATACAAAAATAGCATTCATCATCAGTTCAAACTTTCTGGAGGTCTCTTATAGGGTCCCACATACAAGCTTGATGGGCAAAGTAAAAGTTAGTAGAGATGAGATATCCCAAGATCTCCTGCTGCATTCTCAGCTAGTTTAAACTGAGTGTGCAGAGATAAGCATTATTTGCAATGGTTCTCAACTCTAATCTCCCCTTATAAAGTTAGTAGGATGATGATGATCGTGGATATTTACACTTATTGGGTTGTCCGAGCATCTGAGGGAACACTTGCCCTGTGGAGGATCAAAACATTGTTTTACCCCCAAAAATAATGTGCATCCATGACAGTTCACCTATTACAATCATTTAGCACATATGATGTCACAGGATGCTTGTTGATTGGACTCGACAGCCATACAGCAACCTGCCCAGATCTGGTGCCAATGTGCAAAAATGAGGTAGTGTCAAGCATCCAGCCACTATCATTTAACCACTTGCTGACTTTGGCACAATGTAGACCCTCTGACCATTGTATGACATCACCTTGCAGTGTTCTTACTTTAATTTCTGGTCTCCAAAAATGTCAGATGGATATACTTGTATTCCTTTCTTGGTTTTCTACGATGCATGCTTCATTTCACTTTTCTACCCCTTCTCATCCTAATATTCATTCTTTTCCTTACACTGAACATATCTTCTCTCATAGTTTGGACCTTTGAAGCATCTTATAATGAAGCAATACCTTGGTTAACCCATGAACTGTGGTGAAGGCGAGTGTGTTGCACGGGTGTGTGATGTCACCATGGCTGTTTAATCTGTTTATGGATTAGGTGGTGAGGGAGGTGAATGCAGGGTCTTGGAAAGAAGGCAGGTCTGCAGTCCGTCAAGGGTGAGGGGATCCGGGAGGCGAGTGAGTTATCTATTGCTAATAACACAGAGCTGGTAGAAATTACGAGTGAGAAATGGCAGAAGTTGGTTTCTAAGAGTATGTGAAAGGAGAGAGTTGAAAGCAAATGTTCAAATGTGGATAACAGCAAGGTTAGGAGGTTTAGCAGAGGAGAAAAACATTAGTTGAAGGAAGTGAAGCACTTCAGATTCCTGGCAGTGGATGAGGCAGCAAACGGGACCATGAGAGGTAAAGTAATACATAGAGTGGGGAGGGGCCAAAGGTCCTGGGAGTATAAAAGAATGTGTGGAAAGAGGGGTAAATATCTGGGAGGGTGAAGATGGACATGTTTGAAGGTACAATAGCCCCAACAGTGTTGTATGGATGCAGGGCATGGGCTATAAATGAAAGCGTACAGAAAAAGGGTGAGCGGGTTGGATATGAATGGTGTTAGAAGAGCTGACTGATTAAGAAATGATAGTGTAAGGGATGGATGTGGTAACAAGAAGAGTTTGGTTAAGAAAGCTGAAGAGAGGGCACTGAAATGTTCTGGACATACAGAGAGAATGAGTGAGGAGAGGTTGACAATAGATATATTTGTCAGCAGTGGAGGGTTAAAGGACAATGGGGAGACAAATGGAGATGGAAGGATAGAGTGACTAAGGTTTTGAATGCTTGGGGCCTGAACATGCAGCAGAGTGTAAGGTGTACGTGGAATAGAGGGAACTGGAGCTATGTGATGTATAGTTTTGATGTGCTGTCAATGGACTGAACCAGGGCATATAAAATGGCTGGGGAAAACCACAACGATGTATGGGGCATAGCTGTAGATGGGGGTTGTGGTTTCATTGCAATATACATTACAACTAAAGAATGGTTGTCAGCGAATGAGGCCATTACTTCATCTGTTCCTAGCACTACCTCACTAATGCAAGAAACAGTGAACAAGTGTAAAAAAATATATACATAAATGCACATGCATATACTTTTTACCCTTCCCTTCCAATCCTAGAGGTCCTCTAGTGCTCAGGAAGCCCATCACATCCGATGAGCAGGACTACTGGTCAAGAAATGCGGCATAACATCCTGAGCATGAGGGGTCTTGTGATATGCTCAATCTCTGTTGTAATGTTGCAGAGATGGGTGGTGTTCAGAGAAATGACAAGAAGTGTGGTTTCAGATGAGCATATGTCTGGTGGGGTAGCACTGAAGACTAGGTTCAAAGGTTGGTTGTTTAGCTCTTGTTAGGTCATTTTCCTGTGTATCTTTTGTCAATCTTGTGTTTGATGGGAGTGGGAAGATCTGTGAGAACAGGTTGTTTAAGGGTGTAGCAGGAACAAATTTTCAATTTCTATTTGGTGATTAGTGATGAAGCAGCGTGGATGGAATAGGCTGCTGCTGTTTCAAAGAATTGAGTGCCAAGCATATTCATGTAGGACTGTACTGAAAGGACTCTTGTTTTGTTGCATAGGTGGTAAATGTTTGTGGTTGCTAAGCAGAGAGCGTTTCTTCTGAGCACTTTGTTGTCTGGTTTGCAGCAATGGTTTATCTACTTTTGATGGGGTGGATGAGCAGGAAGGCGAGGTAGTTAAGAATGGAGCTGGTGAGCTGACTCTTGAGGATATTAAGGGATTCTTTTCCTTGTCCAAATCTTATTCCAAAAAGTACTTTGTTGGCATTTAGTTTAATGCTTTTGTGTTGATGTATGTGGTAAGGAAGGAACGTCATGTGTGTCATATGTGATGCTTAGATTAGAGCAAGTTTTACTGAGAGGGCATGATTGACCATTCAAGGTGATGGGAATGCGCAGGTTGATTTAGGGTCTGGGGTTATACGTGTGATTGAAGATTTCTGTGGAGATGCAAACTTCTATCCTGGGTAAGCCACTGTTCCTACTGTGTGATGTAGCATTGCATGTGAGTTGCTGGTTGCATAGTGTTAGGGTGCTGTGATGTGACTGTAGGGTCATCTTCATATAAGAAGACCTTCAAACTGTGGTCTGGAGAAGGTGAAGGAATACAAAATACTTGAAGACTGGGATACATTACAACAACATGAGGGCCCATGTTTCTAAAATCTGAGAAATTTCAAAATCTGCACGTTGCTTGTTCGTGAGGATAATGGATTTTCTGAAAACTCAAACCATAAAATCACTTATATTTCTAACAGGGTACTTCTAACTCATGAGTACGTCCACTTTACCATAGCAACCTCTGCCTCCCAATTTGTCTTCTTTTTTTCTGCTTTTGGATATTTATAAGTTTATCTCTTGGAATCTACTTTTGATGATTTCTCCATATCTTCAGTCATTTTCCCATCAAGATCTTTTCCTTAATTTCATAAAGATCATAAAGCATTCTTTTCATAATCATTCCTTATGTAGTTTGGGGATTACATTACAATTTCTCCTATGTGATGTACATCACTTACAAGTCATGATATGTTGGTTAATAGTTCCCCATTCTCATCCATCTTACCTTTATGTTGGTAGTCATTACCAGGTCTAGGGTATAAATAACTTTGGTTAGCTTAACAACAATATGAAGTAAGAGGTTATCTTCTAACCAAGCCAATCTTCTACTCTCTCAGTCTTCCAGTGATGGATCACTCCTTAAATGGATCATATAATCTGATATCGTACTTTCTCTCTGCCTTCCATTATTTGTAGCTTCTTTCATGATTATTTACCAATCTAACATCTAAAATTCATTGTCTTGTATTTATTATTTCACTGTTAATGTAAAAAATCATTAGCTTCATTTTCTTAATAGTAAGGTCCAAATGAATTTACTTTCTTATATACATAAGGATACATCCTATCTTCTTAATTTGTTTCTCCTTATTCCAGCTTTATACTCCAGAAATTTTATTGTGGCCTGAATGACATTATCTTATCTATTGTGATACTCATATTTTTTTTTAGAAGCATTTGCAATCAGCACAACTTTCAACTTTAATACTTTTAACACTTGCAATGAATATGATCAATCTCTCTATTATGTTTAACTCTGAATTAAAAGCATAAAGTCTCTCAGTTCACTCACATGCATCCTCAACCCACTGTGCTAAAGTGATATATCATCTTTCACCTTATTGTCAATGTTTTGTCTTTTTCACTTTGCACACAAAGCTGATACATTACACGAGACTGAGAAATCCTTATCCACACCACCTTCACACAAAAAAATGAAAAAGAACTGCAAAAATGATAATACAATGCAAGACATTAATTTTCATAAGGAAAGCATTTAAAAAAAAAAAAATAATCACTGGTTGCCCTAGAAAGCACTATCAAGAAGTAAAGTACAACTACTACGGAGAAAGAATGGCTTTCCCCTTATGGCCTTTCTCCTAACAATGGTTCCTCCTCTTTGGATTCATTCATATTGCAGCCCCTAATTGTGCTTGCGACATATTGTACAACCCCACACTATTTTTTAAGCAATATTACTTTTTTTCATGTGCTCTGGCTACTTTCACTATAAAAGCAATAATTGTATTTTCACTTTCATGAACATTCTTACAAACAATTCAAGCATCTGGCAGCCACTTTACTAAATTCAAGGCTACATCAGGAAGGTAAATTCTTCTATTTCCAACATTAGAGTTGTGTGATGCTGGAAGGTGTGAAAATGTACAATGAGCTGAAGCTAAGGGAAGATTTTTCAAGCCCTGTCATACTCTGTACATAGGAAATGACACACAAAGTGTAGACATGCAGATACACTAACATGGTGCCATTTGCATTATGCATGCCGATTTCTATGTTCAAAGCATGGTGGCAAACACAAAACAATCTCTAACTGTGTGCATGATATTCACCCACAACTTCAACCTTAAAAGACCCATCAGCAATACCTGAAGTATGTGCGGAAGAAATATGAAAGTGGGGTGAGTTACTGTACTGTAGAATTCTGAAAGTTGGTTTTGTTACCATACTGAAGAATTCTGAAAGGTGGATGAGCTATCATGCTGAAGAATTCTTCAAGTTGGTTTAGCTACCATTTTGGATGAGCTACCATGAAACTGAAACAAATTGTAATTAAGAAAGCATGAAAGACAAAAAAAAAGGCAAGAGCAAGTGGAAACAATAACAGATTTATGTACAAAATAGCTATGCTCAGATGCGGAATCTTAGAACACACAGCAAACATCCCAGTGGTGCTGCACTGTCAATATGGCCAATAAAACAAACCATCACTGAAAAAAAAAAAAGCAATCACTTTACCTCTCCAGCTGTAGGGCTTCAAACTGTAATTACAATCAATCAGTCTACAATATGAAAATGCCCATGAGACAAACTGGAAGTGCACAAGCTAATGGCATAAAACTTTATGCTTAGCCACTTTTCATTAGGGAAGTACTGGATACAATTACAGTACCATACTTGGGAAAGAGCAGTGTATGAATGTGAAATTTCATGCAACAGCCTTGTCACTGTGAGTGTTGCACAAACCTCTGCTCTTCCTTTTATCAATATCCTCAAATCAAATGTTCTAATACATCTTTCTCAAAGTTAAATGTTCAATAAAATGTGAAAAACCTAATCTCAAGTGAGTCTGTTTCATCTCCACAGTACTTAAAACAATTTAACATGTTTTAAGATTATCGTTATTTGAATATCACAGATTACAAATGGAAATACAGTTGCCAACAAGACACCAGTAACCAGTATCACAGTTTTTAACAGCAACAATGATGCTATACTGTAGCATCTTATAACAAACCAGTTCAACAAGTATATTGAAACAATTCAGAATTACCTATTTTCTGTTAACTTACATTAAGTAAACTGAACATATTATGATATTTGTTGCTCTACTGGAGGAAAAAGAAAGAATTCAAGATAGCCATGCTATAGTTTAGTGATACTGTTTCAAAACCCTGACTTAGATCTTACTGAGGTAAACTATTTCTTGACAGATGCTTCTCATGAGCTTCATTGGCATAATATGTATCATAACTATGAGAAATTACTCACAGGTAAAGAAACTTTTGAAAATTAAACTAATTTAAGGGTACCTTTCATTTACCAGGTCACCTGGCAAATCATTATCATTCTGACAGTGTTTTTGAGCAAGTAATGCCAATGGAAAGATTTTAGAGGAACAACAAACATCATAATAATATACTGATTCACGACAAAGATACATTAAACCACATCTTTCCAGAAAAGTACAAAAGTTCTGAACCCGTATCTGTGTTTTGTACCACCATGGGTAAACAAATGAGTTACCTCTGTTAGGTTACAACCAATCTTACAACAATCACAAGAACAACTGTTAAGAACATTTCACATCACACATGTATTCCATTTCACTGCTCAGAATTTAACACATCTCCCATTTATCCTGTATTTTCCATACAGCTGAAGTTAACAAGTGAATCAAAAGGGGAGGTTTGTGAAACTATGAGAGGCATGAAACTGCAAATGTCCTTATTGCAGACTTTTCTGGTACAAATCATGAAAATGTTAATATCTAACTCATTTCAATCATCATTATGAACAGACTTAATAATACCAGGCAATATAACATAAAAGGAAACACTGTAGGACTCCATTGCCTGACATTAAACACCTATCCGGTTCTGATGTGGATATGTTTTGCCATCAACTGCCAAAGCCCTTTTAGGTTCACTACTTGGCCAATTAAAAATATCTTTACAAATAAAAAGATATTTATGTTTTTATGATAATGTTCAGCTCTACTGAAACTTTCATTTATAGAACAGCAGGTCTGCCTGCAGTCATCCAAAATAAGCCAACATCTCTCAAGACAGAAAGCAGTTTTTTATACACCAATGAAGGATCCCGAAATATGTTTCCAATTTTCTATGCACAAACTTATAGGTAACAGAGTATCTCTTGATACGACTATGACAGCTGCCTAAAACTGCAATAAATGTTAATACCTTTCAAGTTACATATTATCTGGGTAATTTTCTTTAATAACAATGGAGTCAATGTGAGTGATCATAACCAATAACAGCACCAACGGAAAAAGAAATGAAAAAACTAGTACCATAACCTCACCATTATGCATACATAGTACTGTAACTTTTTACTGTCATCTACAAACAAGGTTAAAGCATAGTAAGTTCAGAGATTCAATTCTAGTTTTCATACAATTAATGCAAAAATCATGTTAAAGGTTTGGATAATCATACTCAAAGAGCTTGAAATCAAATTTGTATAAGTTATATAATTTCTGGCTGAGTTCCTGTGTCAGGGAAGCCATGTGGTTAGCCACCAGAGATGCTGTGCGTGATGCCACAAGGGGAGGAAAGTGTAAATCAGGAGGAGCACCTATCTTTCGAAGGATGTATTCAGAATCTTCATCCAAAGTCTCATACTTACCAATAATGTTATATTTAATAGTACATGGGTGACACAAATCAACATATGGTGCCCAGTGTTCATTGAGGCTTTGTAGGCTGTCCTGCCCCGTCTCTACTAAGTAGTTAACAAACTCTGGAAAAGTTATACCATGACCACTTTTGGAGATGTTTTGAGCACTGACCCCCTTTCGATATTTCTTCATGATGCTGACACCATATCTTCTCTTGAAGTCTGCAGCAGAGGTGGAGTTTTTCACCAGCTTGTTCCTATAGGCAGACACCAAACGCTCCAAGGGATGCCGTACAATTAAGAACTTTGTATACATTCGCAGTTTATACCTCAGCACTGATGACTGCAAATGACAATGAAAATTTTGCACATAACATTAAAAAATACAAGAATGTGAAACAGAATGACTGAGGGCATATGGGGTTAGCAGAATAGAAAGAGTATCAAATGAGGAAATTAGAAAAATATGTATGGTAGAGGTCAGTAAAGTGGGATATGAGTGTTAAGGAGGCATAGAAGAGAAGTAGAGCAGTACTAACACAAAATAACTGAGGCGTGTGGAAGAAATATCAAAATGAAAGCCAGAGGTACGGTGGAAGGAAAGTAAGAGAAACCTTGTACATGAGGTGTTTGTATGGACAAAGCAGCTGAAATGTGCAAAAGCCACACTCATGTAATTAATCAAGAAGGCTTCTGGTTATCCAGATGAATAAAGTTTACTTGTACTGACTTATTTCCATACCCTTCTTTTAGAGAAATAAACAATGGTGTACTCCTTTTGCCATCAGCAATCCTTGTTTCAATCTGTTTATTGATTAGGGCTCTCTTGGGTGTAGATGGAACTGAGGAATGAACATAATTAACTGAACATCACCTGACAATTCTTTCTAAAGTTATTTTTCCCTCCAATGCATAATTAGCTAAATTTAGTTTTCTAGTTTTTTGAAAAATACAACTGTTCTTCTTGTAATTATTTCTGTCTTCAACAAAGTAATGTATCATTATTCATCTTTAGATAATCAAAGAGATGCAAAAGAAATTAATACAATTTGCAAATGGGCAGAAGTGAAACTGATGAAATTTAAAGAAAATTTGAACAGATATGAAATAAATAACAAAATAAAATGCTGATGACACTGCACAAAGGCCAAAAAGGTACTATGCTTCCTATTACAAGTACTGATGCCAAGATTTTGCAAAAATGGCAGGTTAGACTATTTCTCAGTCACAATGTGCCTTAAATAATTACCTACTTTTGGTTCACCAGAAATGACTTCAGCCATAAGTCCAACCTCCTTTTGAATGTTGCTTTGATTACCCTATGCATGTTTCTTCTTTGTCCAGGTATTACATTAAAAGATTTGTCCTGTTACTTATCAGGACACTCATAAATATTTGTTTGATACTTCTGAAGTATGTCTTCTTGGATAATCTAAGATATGATAATATTTGATGAGATGCTTTTAAATTTATGACATTACTATTCATGCCTTCTATCTGCTGCCATGGATCATACATCCCTCCTTTCTTTTTTCTAGACTCTGTTGTTTAAGCTCTGTAAATTTCTCTGGGCAACTGATATGCTCTAGACCTTTAATTCTACCATTGAAGTGGTTCCAAAACCTTTGCACCTTGTTTATTTCCATCTACTTAGCTAGTGACCATCCCCTTTAAGTCTGGGTTACTTGCAGAAAGTTATGAGGTGGGTGGGTGGGGGTTCTCTAAATGTTTTGCTTCCCATCATGAAATGAAAGAAATTTATGTAAAAGTAAAGACTATGCACAAACAAGTGAGTCATCTCTTCCTTCTCATACACATGCTTTACTCTCTTGATGAAAATTTATTAATGCTTCCAGTAGCTTTACTCCCACACCTGATAATCATAAGACCTTCTACAAAGCATCTCTGTCACCCCTAACATGTGATTTCTCCAGATCCATGAATGCCATAAACAAATCCTGATTCTCTCTGTATTTTTCACACATTCTTAAAAGCAAACATCTGATCCACACATCCTCTACCACTTTTGAAACCACATCGTTCCTCTCCAGTCTGATGCTCTGTACATGCCTTCACCCTCTCTAATCACTACTTTCCCATACAACTTACCAGGTACACTCAACAAAATTATACCTTTTTAGTTTGAATATCTACCTTTGTCTCCCTCGCCTTTATACAGTGACGCTATACATGCATTCCAGCAATTCTGAGGCACCTCATCATAATTCACAAAAACATTGAAAGACCTAACTTATCAGTCTACAATGCAGTCACCTCCTTTCTTTATAAATTCAACTGCAATACCATCAACTCCAGTCTTCTCATTTCATCTTAAACAAGGCTTTCACTAGCTCCTTTCTTCACTAAACTACTTTCCATAAATCTCTCACTTTGGATATCTCTCCATCCCAAACACCCCCAACTGCTACCCTATAATGAAACACATTCAGTAGTCATTCAAAATATCCGCTCCATCTCCTCCTCACTTCGTCACCAACTCTTACTTCTTCCCCAGTTTTCCTATTTGTTCTCTTGTTTTTATCACACTTTTAACTTTCCAACACATCTTATTCTCCCTTAAGTATACTGATACCTGCTCACCCAAACATTCATTTGCCCTATTTTTCAACCCTGTTGCTTTATCTTGTACATATGTAATCTAGCTTGGAAGCAGAAGGCTGGTGAAAGATACTGTTGTTCCTTATTCAGAGGAAAAGGTGCTAAAGATGTATTTAGCAATTATATGGAAATAAAACTCTTTAAGTACACAGGAAAAGTTTATGCAAGAATGTTGACTGATAGAGTGATGGAAGTGATTGAATGCAGAATAAGTGAGGACTAGATGGTTTTAGGAAATGTATGGGATGTGTAGATCAGATTTCTGTGGTAAGAATGACTGTGGAAAAGTATCTAGTGAGAGGTAAGAAGCTGTATGCAGCTTTTATGGATCTGGAGAAAGTGTACGACAGAATCGAGTGGAATGCTATATGGAATGTGTTAAGGATATATGGAGTAGGGGAACAACTGGTGGATGGTGTGAGTCTTTTACAGAGGAACAAATGCATGTGCAAGAGTGGGTGGTACTTGGTAGACAGCCAACGACCAGGGAGGTATATTTCCAGTGCTACCCGTCTGGGTATCAGGAGGGTTAGTGACATCTGCTTAATGAGCCAGCACTTTAGTTGCACTCCTCTGACCCAGATAACTGTCTTTTCCTTCTGCATCACTAACATGTGGTCTACTGGCATTCTGTCCACAACATACAATCTCTCCTTGTCAAATGTAACTCTTGACTTACGCAGCTCATTCTTCATAACTAGACTTTCCTGCGGTGAGCACAATGTGCTAGTCCTGCCTTTTGACAAAGCTGTAGGAGCAGTAGATAGAAGTAGTAGGTAGGTACAGTTAGGCAGAATTATTAGGTAGAAACAATAGGTAGAAGTAGGGAGGAGCATTAGATAGAAGAAGTCGTTAGGAACAGTAGGTAGGAGCATCTGCAAGCACTGCATTATACTTGCCCTCTGCCAGTGGCCTGTTAATGGTGAGGCACTAAGGGCTAAGAAGCAGCACTGGAGTTCTTTAGTTATGGAGACTCTGTTGCCATGACCACCCATTTAAGGGAGTTCCAGTTGGAACAGGCATCAAAGATAGATAAATAGATAGAAAGTGGATGGAGTGCCGAGCAAAGGTTTCGGTATACTTGTGGGTGTGAGGCAGGGCTGTGTGATGTCACTGTGGCTTTTTAATATATCTGTATGGGTGGTATGATAAGAGAGATGAAAACAAAACTAGGGAAAATGAGTGTAGAGATGGAGTGTGGTGGTGAGGTATGGTGGCTGGTGATAAGCCTGTCGACAGATGATACTGTGTTATTTGCTGAGAGTGAAGAGTTGAGTAAAACTTTTGGTATAAAAGTGGGTGTGGGGCAGGGTTGTGTGATGACACCATTGCTTTTTGATATATATATGGGTAGAGTGATAAGAGAGATGAAAGCAAAACTAGGGAAAGGTGGTGCAGTATGGCAGTGAGGTATGGTGGCTTGTGGCAAGCCTGTTATCAGATGATATTGTGTTTGCTGAGAGTGAAGAGGAGTTGCAGAAGGTTTTAACTGTGTTTTATGATGTGTGTAAGCATAGGCGATTGAAGGTAAATGCAAGTAAAAGTATCATAGTGGTGTTTGAAAAGAAACAGTGTGAAAGTATAGATTTTGCAGAACCATATATACAAAAAGAAGGAAGTGTACTTCACTGTGTTTTGGATATTGGGGGAGAAGTGCTGGAAGAGGTGCGAGAATTTAAGTATTTAGGAGCTGTCTTGGGTGGTAAGTTTGGTGATATGGAAGGAGAGATAAGGGAGAAAACAGCACAGGGTAGAAGAGTCATTGGGTCCCATAATAGAATAATGAAGGGT
>JAUUDW010272426.1:0-21628 GCA_032361385.1 Panulirus guttatus | reverse complement strand
GTTCTGTACATGCCTTCACTCTCTCAATCAACACCCTCCCATACAATTTTCCAGGAATACTCAACAAACTTATACCTTTATAGTTCGAACACTCACCTTTATCCCCTTTGCCTTTGTACAATGGCACTATACATGCATTCCGCCAATTACTACCCTTCGTCTCACATCCATGAGCAATGGGGTCTAGACTGGTCAAATCCCAACAGGCTCACATTACCAGCAGCTAGCATCTTACAGAACCTTACTGTACAAACGAGGAAGTACAAGAACACGAATACAGTGCATATGAACACGCGCTTTCACAGAACACATAATACCCTCCAACAGCCAGGACTCGAACCCAGGACTTTGCATGGTAGTCGAGAATGCTAAATGCTCAGCTATGATCGCCCCTAATAGGGTTCCTAAACTGTCACCAGAGTCCCACACAGAAAGAATAGTAAAGGAGATTAAACGTCTCCAAGCAAATATGAGGAATGCATTCAAGTATATGGTTAAAGACATATACAGCAAGCTGTTCACAACCTACATAATGCCAAATCAATTATGCTTTTAAACTCTCATCCATGCACCTAGAAAACGACAAAGTGCTAACAAAGGTACAAAGGAGGGCAACAAAGACAGTACCAGAATTAACACAGCAGAGTTACAGGGAAAGGTTAGAGGCCTTAAATTTGTTCACCGAGGAAGAAAGAAGAATATGGTATAATCTCATCTCAACATCTTAAGTTTTTTAACCAGACACATGAAGAGACAATGAACAGTCTTCAAAATATGTAGGGAGAGAATAAAGGGCATAAAAAATAAAGCAAGAAACTTGCTAAAAAAGATGCAGAAGTACTTTCGTAGTATAACAGTGGTATGCAAATGGAGTTACAGAGGTCAAGAATCT
This sequence comes from Panulirus guttatus, assembly GCA_032361385.1. NCBI lineage: Eukaryota > Metazoa > Arthropoda > Malacostraca > Decapoda > Palinuridae > Panulirus > Panulirus guttatus. Next base: position 20,736 of record JAUUDW010272426.1, on the reverse strand, counting down.
AGGCAGCAGAAATGAGCTACTTGAAAGGAGCATGTGGTCTGACTAGATGGAATGAAGAAAGAAATTTGGGGGTGTATGACAGATCTGGTATGGCAAGCAATGCAAAGAGGATGAATTGATGTGTTAGAGTGGGCAAAACATAATACTTTGAGGGGGTTTGGGCATGTGGAAAGAATACAAAACCAGGAGCTTACAAGGAGAGTGTTTAACAGTACGATTAAAGGGGTTGGTGTGAGAGGAAGACCACTGTGACATGGGGAAATAATCTGGAGGGAAAGAAATGGTGGAAGAAAGCATGGAATGGTGTAGCAAAGAAAGGCATGAACAGACAGGGATAATTGGGGACTCTTGCTGTAGCCACCCCCTTGATGAGAGTTCTCACTTGGAATGGGCATCAGAGATACAGATAGACAGACAAATGGATTGAACTGAACGAGGACACAGTAAATGCACACAACATAAATTAACTAAAAAGGTTATGTGACAGAAAATGTTCAAGAAATGGGAGCTCACAAGTATAAAACTCTCTCCAAACAGTACATATGGGCAATCACAATCAGGTAATGAGACACATATACACATACATTTAAAAAGTTGTATAACAGAACAATGTTCAAGAGATGGGGCCCCACATAACATACACAAAAAAATTCTAGTACACCCAATTCAATAAGGCACTATGATGCTGATCTAATCATCTGTAATATTTAAAATGAAACAGTAAGAGAAAGAGTGGAGCAGTTACAAAACAAAGTCATATAAAAGTCGGTGAAGAAAAGGCATAAAAATATCATGAAAACCTCATTTAATGGTGAAGACTGGAAGTAGGTGAAAAAAGGACTAACTGTAAAAAGTGTGAGGAAAGAGTGAGAAATTCTGAGCATCAAAAAAATTTAGTTTTAAGCACTGTGCCAGTACTAATAAGCTTTGGGTAAGTTGTAACTGACCAGCACAGGGGTATCAGTCAAAGAAAGGTGTTTCCACCATGCTCAGAAGTAGGCATTAAATGTGGGTGTTTGTCCCAGGAAGAGGTATCTACTGACCATGGGGCTCCGAAGATTAGTGTGCACTCACCACTGTGAAGTATTATAAGTGTGTGAGAATGGTAACACCATGCAATACTTTATATATAAATTGTAGCCTCGAGTACAACGAGGTCTCCTGCTGTATATGTTTGATTTTGCCATTTACAAAAACTTCATATACAGTATGAAAAATAAAACACCTGAGATACCATCTTGATTCTAGAAGCTTTGTTCATAAATCTTACCTCCCTCTTCAGGGACATTATATTCACCAACAGCTGAGAGGAACCTCTGTGTGGCATATTCTTGGTCTGAAAAATAAATGTATCAATAAACAAATGGATAAACTTTAATTAAAGGGTAAATGATGACAAATCATAAATTCAAGACTTTATTAGCTTACGAAAATACTTATGACTATTTCATATCAATGACAAATACAAAACTTATGTTTACTGTTTTAAAACTAATCTCTTGGATTACTGATATCTTGGGTAACTACACAGTACCATTATCCTGAAGTGATGACACATTAAAAATGATCATTATCAATAGACTCCTGCACCTCTAAAGCAAGAAATTCTTTGACAAGACTGTACAATACTTTGTTTCACCAATTGACAGCGATACAGCCTTGCCAAAGGTGATTTTTCACTCAAAGTGTAACCTCATGCAGGCGGAGTACAGAAAAATTAAAAAAAATCACTTATCTCAACTGATAATGTTCAAATCATAATTAAACAATAATCAAACAATTTCTCTTTAATGTAAACATCATGCTGCAAGGAAACACTTCAAAAATATGTTTGGTACATTATACTAAACATGTCTGTTCCACGATGGTATACATGAGATCTGGCTCTTTGAAGTCTAAGATTTGCATGTCCAAGGAATTAGTTTAAAAAATTTGGAAAAATGAAATGGGCACTTCACATGAGGATACCAAAGGATAATTTTGGATTTAGTGTAATGGAAGCATTTTTGGATTTAGTGTAATGGAAGCATTCTGTGTGTCTAGCAAGAATGATTGGAGGTACTGATCTCTGAAAAATCAACTTAGTATGCAAGGAGAAATAAGCTAATGCAAGTGTGGTATAATGTTTAATTTTACCACACTGAGTACATGTTGAGAATGAGGATGAGTGTGATATGAAAAGTGGCATATACCTGATCAACCCCAAGGTATTAGAAAAGAAGTCAATGATGCCTGACATATAAATAGTGTGAAAACCAATAAACAGATAATCCAGTCACAAAGTGGTTATAGTAACTCCATTATTCATTTGCATATACAATTTGGTACTGTAATACTTCTTCTAGTTAAAAACTAAAATAAACACTAAAATGAAACTAACAAAGGATAATCATTATAATATATTCAATGAATGGAGTACAGACCTTAATGCAACTACTGCCTTATTTACAATTAGAAAAAATAAATTACCTGCATATTGATCAGGATAGCAAGTGCAAGTTGTGGGTAACCTGCTCAAACCTTACAACTTACATGCCACATCCTTTCATTAGTATTTCCCTTCATGTTTGTCTAGAGAGTTTTAAGTGAGCTTTAAATATTCAAACTCAGAGGAGTTAACAACTCCAAAAATTCTTTCTTTCTTCTTTCATGCATGTCTGCTGTCTCCTGTGTTAGCAAAGTAGCACTAGGAACAAATAAAAACAGGCCACATTCACCCACAACCATTCTCTAACTACCACATGTAATGCACCAAAACCATGGCCCCCTATCCACAACCAGGCCCCCACAGACCTTTCCATGGTTTCCTTAACTGCTTCACATGCCCTGGTTCAGTCCACTGACAGTATATAGCCCCCTGTATACCACATCATTCCCATTGCATTATCCCAAGCACACCTTTCACCCTCCTGCAACTTCAGGCCCCAACCACTAAATTATTTTTTACTCAATCCTTCCATCTCTAGTTTGGTCTCCACCTTCTTTTCCTCTGCACTCCCGACACTTAAATCCTCTTTGTCAACTTTTCCACGCTCATTCTCTCCACATATCCAAACCATTTTGACACACCTTCTTCAGCCTCTTTATCACACTCTTCTTATTACAACAATTCTCTCTTACCCTTTTATTACTTGACCAAACCACCTCACACCACATGTTGTCCTCTAAAATTTCATTTCTAACACATTCCCCCTCCTTCACACATCCTTAATTATAGCCCATGACATACATCCATACAACATCACTGAGACTACTGTACCTTCATACATATCCATTTTTGCCCTCCCAGATAATGACCTCTTTCCAAACATTCCTCAAGTTTCCTACAACCTTCGCCCTCTCGCTCACCCTATGACTCACTTCTGCTCCCATGGTTCCATTTATTGCCATGTCTACTCCCAGGTATTTAAAACAATTCACTTCTTCCAAATTCTCTCCATTCAAATTCCACCCCAACAAACAGCCATGGTGACATCACACACCCCTGTCGCAGGCCAACTTTCACCTGGAACCACTCACTCTTCTCACTTCCTACTCATACACACACCTTACACACTTGATAAAAACTTCTCACTGCTTCTATAAGCTTTCCTCCCATACTAAATACCTAAAATACCTTCCACTACGATATCTCTATCAACCCTATGATATGCTTTCTTAAGATCCATGAATGCTACATACAAATCCTTCTTTATCTCCAAGTATTTCTTACATTCTTCAAAGCAAACATCTGATCCACAAATGCTATGCCACTCCTGAATCCACATTGTTCCTCCCCAGTCTGATGCTCTGCACATGTCTTCAACAACTCAATCACCACTTTCCCACACAACTTATACCTATGTAGTTTGAACACTCACTTTTGTCTCTCTTACATTTATACAATGGTACTATACATGCATTCAGCCAATTCTCAGGCTCCTCAACATGATCCATACATACACTACAAATCCTAACAAACCAATCCACAACACAGTCAACCCCTTTCTTAAGAAATTCAACTGCAATACCATCCACTCCAGCCACCTTGCTACATTTCATCTTTTGCAAGACTTTTATCACCTCTTCTTCCTTTCACCAAACCATTTACCATGACTCTCACTTCACACACATCCCCAACCCCAACAACCTACATCTGCCACCCTATCATCAAACACATTCAATAATCTTTCAAAATACTCACTCCATCTCCTCACCTCAACTACTACCTGTCACCACTTTCCCATTTTCTCCTTTCACTGTTGTTCCCATTTGTTATCTTGTTTTTCTCAAACTATTAACCTCCTTGGACAACTTCATCAACCCACCACATACTTCTCTTGCACACACCAGCACTACTTTCCTAAATATCTTCCATTCCTCACTCACTCCCCTTGCTTTGTTTTCTCTAACTTTTTGCCACTCTACACCCATTCTCTTCTAGTATTTCTTCACACATGCTTTTTCCAAACTCACTTACTTTCACCACCCTCTTCTCACTCATATTGTTCCCTCTTTTCCTAAAACCCCTACAAATTTTCATCCTTGCCTAAACCAGGTTATGATCAGACACCCCACCAGCTGCCCCTTTCAACTAACTCACATCGTAGAGGTTACGAGGAGCTGCTACAGTGAAGATGAAAAATTGGGGACAGTTTTCAAGTTTCAGTACCTCATGGGGATACTCTAGTTTTCTAGAGTATCCAAGTCTCACCCTGCCTTCTCATGGTGACATCATTATTACACCCTTAGAGGTTGAACTGAAGGGTGAGGCATTACCCAACTCCATCAGGGCATCTTTTTAAACACAGACAAACATCTGAGGTGTGCTGCGACTTTTTCGTTTTCTGGACGATTTTGGCACCTCACTGCCTCTGGAAACACTTAGCTGGAGTTGTCTGCTGCCAGTGGCCTGTCAATTTGAGGCACAAAAACGCTAAAAAAGAGCACTGAACTCTACTAGTTATGGCGACAAGTAAAAGGGACAAGCAATTGAGGATGACGACGCTGAATGTAATTGGGATGATTGGTGAGAGTAAAGGAAGGGAGCTTGTGAAAGAGTTTAAAAGTTTAGCGTGGGTGTGCTGGGGATTGAGGAAACCCATATCCTGGGGTATGGCGTATGGCGTGAAAATGGAAATGACGTAGGTGAGTTATGGGAGGGCTTGGAAGGAGGAGTGGTGTGGACGGAAATGAATGAAAATTATCAGGGAAGAGGGAAAGAAAGATATGCAATTCTGCTATCACCGAGAGTATGGGAGGGTGTTACAAAGCATGGATGGAATGGATTAAGAATGGTGTGGGTGAAAGGAAAGACTGGAATTGTGAAGTATGCATGGGTATGTGTAAATGCATCTGTGAATATGAAGACTGTGTGAGGTAAGGATGAAATGAAGTGTTTCTAGAGAAATTTGAATAACTTTACAAACAGCTTTGAGAATGAAAGAAAGGTAGTCGTATTGGGTGATATAAATGTGAGAGTGGGATGTGGTGAAATTGGCAAGATAGTTGGTAAATGGGGAGTGCCTGGAATAAATGAGAATGGAAATTGTCTTGTGGATGTTTGTGCTGAGAGGGATCTATTCCTTGCTAACACCTTTTTTTCAGAACAAGATGATCCACAGGCTTACATGGATGAGGAATGATTGAAGAAAAGAGCAAAAGCCTTTGACTGACAATGTGGCAGTGGATGAAAGAATGAGAAAGGCCGTGCTAGATGCAACAATTGTGAAAGGATTCTTTGGAGACTGACCATTTCACAGTTCTTGTGGGGATGAGAATCAGGGAGAAGTGGAGGTATGGTGTAAGGAAGAATGGAGAGGTACAAGTGTTGGCAAGCAAGATGAATCGGAAACAAATGCAGGGAGGAGAATGAAAGGAAGGTAACTGAAAGATTGGATAGAAGTGTACTTTGAATGTATGAATGCTGTGCTCAAAATGTTTACTGCAATACTATCAAAGGTTGTAGAATTAGTGGTTGCATACAACGTTGTGAGATATAGGAATAATAAGGGCAATGCATGGTGGATGGAAGAAATTAGAAATGCTGTGAAGAAGAAAAAGGCATATGGCAGAGTGCTCGAAAGGTATGTACCAGTGGAAGTTCAGCAAAGGTGGAGTAGTGAATATAAAAAATGTAAGTGGAATGTTAAGAAGCTGAAAGAGAAAAGCAGAGTAGATGAAAATTTTAAAAGAAAGTCAAGTGAAAAGTTTCAGCAAAACAAGAAATTATACTGGAAAGAGGTGGATGTAAGAGTGGAAATGTTAAAGTGAAAAATAAGGAAAGGGAGTTGCTGAATCAAAAACAGGAAGTGAAAGGAAGATGGTAAGAGCATTTTGAAGAGCTGATGAATGTGGGAGAAGGGAAGGTAGCAGTTGTTATGTGCATCGGTATGGAGGATGGAAGGAAGAGGATACAAGTACATGGGCCTACAGCAAAAAAAGGAGGTAAGAAGGGCAATAATAAAGGCTGAAGGTAGGAAAGGCACCTGCAGTGGATGCACCTGATACGTAAGTTAGCATGTAAACAGGTTATACCTGAGGAATGGGTATTGAAAGCTATTATTGTTCCAATATTCAAAGGAAAAGGTGCTAAGGATATAAGTAGCAATCATATGGGAATAAGTCTGTTAAGTATACCAGGAAAAGTGTATGCATGAAGAGTGATGGTGAAGAGTGATGGAAGTGACTGAATGCAGAATAAGTGAAGAGCAATAGGGTTTTAGGAAAGGTAGGGAATGCGTGGATCAAATTTTTGTAGTAAAGATGACTGTGGAAAAGTATTTAGCAAAAGGTAAGAAGTTGTATGTAGCTTTTATGGATCTGGAGAATGCATATGACAGAGTCAAGTGGAATACTTTATGGGATGTGTTAAGGATATATGATGTACAGGAACAACTGTTGGACGGTGTGAAAGCCTTCTATGGAGAAGCAAATGCATGTGTAAGAGTGGATGGAAAGTTGAGCGAAGGTTTCGGTATACATATGGAGGTGAGGCAGGGCTGTGTGATGCCACTGTGGCATTTTAATATTTGTACGGATGGAGTGTGGCGGTAAGATATGATGGTTAGCGGTACACCTGTTTGCATATGATACTATGTTGTTTGCTGTGAGTGAAGAGGATTTGTAGAAGGTTGTATGTGTTTTATGATGTATGTAAGCATTGGCAATTGAAGGAAAATGTAAGCAAAAGTAAAGTAATGGTGTTCAAAAGAAAACTTGAAAGTATAGATTTTGTAAAAACATATAGAGTGAAAGAAGAAAGCGTACTAAACTGTGCTTTGGATATGGGAGTTGGGGAAGACTGGAAGAGGTGAGAGAATAAAAGTTTAAGAGCTGTCTAGGGGAAGTTTGTGATGAAAGGAGAGCTAAGGGAGAGAGCAGTACTAGCTATTAGAGTCACTGGATCCCTTACTAGAATAATGAAGGGTAGAGGTGTAAGTATGGAAGTGTAGAGAGGATCAAGGACAGCATAGTCCTCCCAGCCTTGACCCATGGAGCTGAAACATGGAGATGGCATAAGTTACAAAGGTCAAGAATCCAGGCTGTGCAAATGAGCTACTTGATAGGAGCATGTGGTATGACTACATCGAATGAAGAAAGAAATAAAGGGGTGCATGAGAGATGTGGTATAGCAGGGAATGAATTCTGGTGTGGTAGTGTGGGTGAAACTTAATACTTTGAAGTGGTTTGAGCATGTGGAAAGACTGCAAAACTGGAGTTTACATGGAGAGTGTATGATAGTAGAGTTAAAGGGGTTGGTGTGAGAGGAAGACCACCTGTGACATGGCCAAACAGAGTGTTAAAATACTGGAGGGAGAGAAGTGGTGGAAGAATGTGTGGAATGGTGTATGGAAGGGAGGCATTTAAGGACAGGGATAAGTGGAGACTATTTTGCCATGGCCACCCCTTTGATGGACATTCCCAGTGTGAACAGGCATCACAGATATAGAGAGATAAATCAATTAGTACATAAATCAATAATGCCTTCTGACTATCTTTCCCACTCACCCTCATATACTTATGTATGTCCCTCTTTTTAAACCAAGTATTCCCAATCACCAGCCCCTTTTCAGCACTCAACTCCACAAGCAGTTCACCATTCTTATTAACCTCATAGAATACCCCATGTCCACCAATTATACCCTCAATTGCCATATTACTTACTCTTGCTTTTAAATTACCAATCACTACTACCCAATCTCTAGCATCAAAACTGCTGACACACTCACTTAGCTCCTCCCAAAACACTTGCCACTCATCTCCCTCCTTCTGATGGCCAGGTACATAAGCACTAATAATCATCCATCTCTCACAACCCACTTTCAACATTTGCTCTACATCATCAACTTAGGATACTGAGTGATTTTTTTCTACATTACTAGTGCAATGTTTATAAACAATGCACACTACCAGTTGCACAGCATGACTTTGAGCATTATTATTGAATGATACTGAATAAGGCAATAGTAGTATGGGTTACCAGTATATCAAAGAAAATGTGGAATTCAGTGATGTAAAAGCAGTACTTGCAATACATTTGTAAACTATCATTAGAACATAAAAAAAAAAATCATCTCACTAATACCCAAAATGACAGCAGATATATGCTGTCAGGGATTGTATGGCCTCTTGCTGTGTTGTCTGTTTGTTGACAACCAGAACCATTTACATGGTAATTAATCATTGGTGTGACTTGTATGTTTCATCAAGAATACTAAACATCACCATCAATCCTGAGTGCTAGGAATGTTAGGTGAGACTTTAACAGGTTCTAATAATTTTTTACATGCAATACCTACTTTTACCTTAAATCCACATTTTCCCTAATCAACAGATTTTTTTTTTATCAATATCATTTAATATAAACCTTAAAATCACGCTCCATAACAACTGTATTGTCTAGATAATACAGTAATACTGTAGAAAAAGCTACAGCATTGCAGAGTTAAAGTGATAGCTATCATTAAAAGAAATGTATATACAAGAAATATTACTAAAATACTTAAAATTCAGCTCCATTTTTATCTGCACTGTATTAATTTCACAGCCTTAAATTGTATTGTAATAACTAATGGGCAACAAAAATGAATACAAAAATGCTATGATCTACAACAAATAATATTAATAGTTTCCACCTTATGTGAAGTATTTACAGGTTCTGTTTGTTTCTCTTTATCAAACAGATTTACCTCATTAAGCCCATTTTCCCCCTGCATTTCATATCTTTCCATATTAACTAGTAATATACTACTCTTGGAGAGTAACTGATAATAATCATATCGACCTTCCCCCGCACGTACTTTTCTAACGTCAGTGTATGGTTATGGAAATAATTAATACACCTATTCACCCTCAACTCTTATTTCATTCTCCCTACACTATACAGATATGACCTAACTAAATCACCCAAGTAATAAAGCTAGTCATATGACGGCGTTAAACTGCAATTCTACCGACCTGAATGTTCAAATATTTATTCAGTGATTGGCGGTCTAGAAATAACCGATTGTTCCTAAGCCTTAATATTTCCATGATTCGTGGACCTTTATGATAACTTGTCCTAACATTTGAGTCCGTCTCCAGCCACTGAACGCCTGTAATACCAAAGATACTAGATAAAGTGGGAGGTAATCCACCATGATATGCCGAAGGGTTTGTTTTGGAAGTCCAGCTGTGGCGACGAACGCCATCATCATCTAATGAACCCAACTTTGCAAATCATTTTTAGGTTATTCTTCTGCCGTTCACTTTAACGAGTAACACTGCCAGAAAGGCGACTGTCACGCCACGACAGATCCAAAAACGTTTGCCAATGGTATTTTCCATCATATATAACATGATGTAATCAACAAATTCACGTAAGGGTAAATGTCTACCTTGATTTATCCTTTCCTCTTCTTCCTTCGACGCAAGAATTGTAACTGTGCGAGCACCGTCGGATAATTCGAAGGTCTGGAAGATTTCTATGTCGGTTTTTGTGTCCACCTCCATGGTTAATGGAACACACTTCAAAAATCAGGGGGGTTTTGTGTTCTGCAACAGGAGACCGGATTCACCTGCGGTGCACAACCGAGGTGGCGGCCACACGTTCAAACGCCTCTGACGTCATGACCTGCAAACGCTATCATGTAGTATAACATACCCTACTTTTATCATATATAAGAGCAAATAATCACACTTCCATGGGGATTTACATGTGGATTTGTCTCATCTTCCTAAGCTAACATGAAAAACTGTTTCTCCATGAATTCTTAAAGCGTAGACTACAGTGTATACGGAGCCTACAAAAGTATTTGGTTAAATCTATACAAGGCATTAATTACACAACCACAAGTGCCTATATTTGAAGCAAATAGAACTGGAAGTCTGGCCTAATTCTGCCCAACTATTGCAATACTCCCCTGCTGAATACTTTAACTTCTCCCACAGCCCATATGCTAAAACATCCAACATCAGTAGCCTCCAAAAGAATGTATATTCAATATATAATCAAATATCGACAGAAACTCAGTGTTGAAATTGGATGTAATAATAATGGCAAAAATGATAACCTCCTCATTACTTTCACTGAAACTACTATCATAAAGGATAGAGTTACTGCATCTAGTAAGAAATAGCATTTCATTTAATGGTAAAATTCTGAATGGTCCTCCTGTAAAACTACACCAGTTTAGTTTGCAAAAAAGAGCTTTCCCAGAATAATGGCCTCTAAGTCTTATTACTGCCACACCTATGCCAAACTAAAATTTTTTTGATCTATTTTCCTAAAATCATAATCATTTATTGTAGAGTTATTGATAAATTTCTAAATCGTATGTTTTTTACCCAGTAGAAGTGTTCAAAATAACTTTACCAAATATTTCATGAAAAAATAAGAAAGTCTGTCTTCATAGATCTTAAAATTCCTTAGACATTTTTATCTCTTTAGAGCAAAGAAACATAGTAATCTTGGATAAGATGTTAGTAACACATCATCATCAGTTCCCTTCAAAGTGCTAACTCTGAATTGAAGCGTCCTTAGTCGTGCTCCTTTTACAGTAATAATGTATCGTTCATGTGCTATGCTGATGACATTTGTAAGACAAATTCAAGAGATACTCTAACTTTTTTTGATCTATTATATCCTTTGTAGATATGTCAGAAGTAAAAACACCCCATGTTTAAAATCAATACCCAAGATGCTGAAACTGCAATTAACACAAATATCATGAGGTTAAAATTCACTCTTTCACTACAAGAAATCTGAGGCAATTTAAGAGTGGCTTAATCCTCAAAATACTTTTGTGCTGAGTATGCCACATACTTCTACTTCACTCTTGTCAAATCCTTAGAAGATTTTCATGACTTACATCTTGTTAATTTCTCCAGTATGCACTCAAAATAGGAATACAATAGTGCAATCTCATCAAGAAACTTTTCACTCTGAAAGAGTCCATCATTTCCCAATTACTGAAAGCTGCAGGGACCCCATAAGAAATATCCTAGAGTTGTATAATTACCCAAAAGCCACTACGCAACTGCCCCTCCAACCCAGTTTTAAATGCCACCACACCAGGCATTTACCTATCTGAAACTACACTCCCCATGCACATAGGAGATACCCTTTCCTTTTACGTATGATCACCAACCCATCAATCCAACATTACAAACAACATTTCAAAATATAAAACCCATCATACCCAATCCTGTGTTTAACCCACAAAGAGACACAACACTATTATGATCTGTGATCCCACTTGGTGGACATCGCCACCTCATGAGTGCTGCAGGAGCCCCACTGAAGGAACTGTGCAGGATGATAAGGTATACGGATGTTACCAGGCTCCACCTGCATCTGTTTACACCATAATCAAAAAGTCACCTTTGGTGAAATTTTATCATCAAAGAATGAAAATGAGTGCAATCTCCTCAAGGAACTTCTCACTCCATTGAAGTCCATCATATCCTTGATCCCATTTAGAGTGCAGCCTTGAAGTTACAGGAGAGCAATAAAAGGTTCTGGGGTTTTACACTTAAATCACATATACAAAATCATCATCCATAACACCTTCTAGTGCAGTTATCTAAATAGTCTAGTCTGCAAGCTCATTTTTTTCATACATATTTGCCATTCCTGCATTAGCAAGGAAGCATTAAGAAATGAGGACTGAGCCTGAGAGGGAAAATCCTCACTTGGCCCCCTTCTCTGCTCCTTCTTTTGGATAAGCAAAACTGCAGGGAAGGATTTCCAGTCCCCCACTCCCACCCCTTTAGTTGCCTTTTACGACACACAGGGAATACGTGGGAAGTATTCCTTCTCCCCAATCCCCACATTCATAACAAGAAACTGTCATGGCTCTAAAAAGTCCCCACTAGCAAGTCCCTATTCCCTGGATGGGATGGGGAAAACATCTCCAAAGATGGTATTTTATCAGACAATGTAATAGCTTCTATGAAGTTATGTTGTGCATAACTCTCATATACAAAAAGCAATATACACAAATCCTTCCACAGTTAATACCATCAGGGCCTGGCACAACCTATTTCTATTTGGCAATGTCTACCTTACTGCTCCAGCCAAACATGGACAGTCCCTAACTTTTCCAGAATATAGATATCTAATCATTCCCATGGAATTACAACCTTTTTAATGTTCAGTGCTCAACATAGAAAAAAGTCTACATCGAACCTAATCCTTAACTGAAACACAAATAAGACGTGAAAAGAAAGTGAGAGATAAGAAGAGAAGAAGGAAAATGTTTAAGATTGGTGGGGGAACTGGAATATTTGTTTTTTTAAAAGGGCAGGTTAAAATTCTTAGGAAAGACATGAGAGGGTAGAGATATCCAAAGTTTGACAATGAAAGGAAAGAAATTACCCACTTTTGAGTAGCCAACAACCACCCAATAATCTTATAATGCAACAGCTTGCTGGGTACTACATGATCTCGATAATGGCTCTTAGGAACAAAAACTAAAGAAATACCTATAGAAGAAGGAAGGTGAACCAAAACTGTGTTGCAGGGCAAGTGGGTCAAGTTTTGATATCAGACTGGAAGAACTGATGAATTGGATTGTTTTGGACTCTACTTCCTGCCTCAGGAATCCCTTCTATCTTTATGAGGCTCCAGTAGCACTCAGGAAGCTGGCCACATCCACCATTAAGGACCACAGGTCATAAGATGTAATGTTTGTGTGTGTTCCTAAGTATGGTGAGTGCAGGGCAACTGGACACTACTGTTTCCTTGTATGTAAAACTAGAGGCTGTCCATAATTGAGAGCAGTACTCCATACAAGGATGTATCAATCCACTCTGTGGATTCCTCATCAGTGTAAGAATTTTTACCAATGTGGGGACAAAACCAGTTTTCCCTACCCCTTAACATTAGGGTCCATATTAAGCAGTTAGGAGAATAAAGCAACTGGAGTAATACAAATTACTGTATCAGTAGTAAGGACATTTTAGTACCTAAAAATGTTATCATCTATCTAGCTCTCTAGGGTTAAGAACCTCCACATACATCCAAGAACAAGAAGAATCCCCCTACAAATGCTCCAACCCACAAATCCTTTAACACTCAGTGATTTAGAAGTTTACAAGTAGTTTTAAGTTTTCCAATTTGATTTAAATCAGATTTCATAAGCGTAAAACCACTCCTCATTAAGGAAATGGTTATTCCCACTGTTAAGTCTGGATGCTTAGGCTTTAATGACTGAGTTAGCAAAATCCGCCTACCTTTGTCTCACAGATAAGGTTCCACAGCTGATCAGGTACTTTTTCTCTGGTCCTTACTTCAATGCGTTATGATGTTAGTAGTCAGGCAGGCTATTAAATGCTTCAGTGGTGAACCACCAAGCTGTAAATGAAGGAAATGGTATACAAAGGAAACAAGAATAACCAAGATTTTATTTTTCTCATCCACAAGAATTACACAAGGGAGTCTGCTATTGCATTACGCTTTTGTTCTCCAGCAATAAAAGGTTGGAGATCAGTACATGCTTCAGTAGTAGGAGGAGGAACATCATCTTCATCAATATCGACCATTTCTAACTCACCATTTTCAACACAAACATTATGAAGTATGCAACAGGCTTTAATAGCAACACTACATTGTGCAAGGTGTTGCATTTGTAGCAGTTTTAAGCGGCTAAACCTACCCTTTAGAAGGCCAATTGTTCTTGAAATTGCCATCATTGCTGATAAATGGCTTCTGTTATAATGTAACTCCTTAGCTGTTAAGTAACCACTGTCCTCATAAGGAGTCATGACATATTCAGATAAGGGAAATCCAGCATCAGCAATAATATGATATGTATAAACTTTACTTCCTAAACTAAATTCTTGTGGTAATAAAGACTGCGGGTCATCTCTAAAAGCTTCATAAAGTTCACATCTACTGAAAACATCACCATCATCTAAAGTTCCAGGATGTCCAACATTAACATATGTGAATCTGTATTCATTATCACAAACTGCTAATAAAGTAGTGCAAAAGACATTTTTTTCATTCATATATGCCTCAGGGTCCTCAACATCCTTAGGTTTGTTGATGGCAATGTGGCAAGCGTCAATTGACCCAATAGTTCCTGGAAACCCAGCTTCTTCGAAACCTCTGACTGTGTCCAATATAGCTGGCCCACTTGGCCAGCTAATCCGATTCTCAAGGTTTCCAGATACAAGGTTGCAGAAATGATGCAGTGATGTACAAATAACAGATTTACTGGTCTGAAATCTTTCTGCTATAACTCTGTATGATTCTTGACTGGATAACACCCATAAACTTGCCAAAACAACATTTTCAAGAGGCAACTTTGAGCCTCTCTCATATCGGTAGTGAGGTTGAAGTTCAGTGAAAAGGTCCTGGAAACATAAACAATCACTTTAAAAGTCAAGTGCTCTACAATAATAAAGTAATATCTTTCTCAGTCAATAATATTCTTTTATGAAATTAATGAACAAAACTTACACAGCAGGAGACACTCCTTTCGAGGCAAAATGCAGGAATTCTTTAAGTAAAAGATAAAATACATATGTTATATACATTCAGCATGCACTAGGAAACTCCCTCATTAGTGTAAGAAAAAAAAAAACTTTATGAATGATTGATTAGCACTGAAATGTACCAGGAAATACACCAAAAATCATATTACTAACATTGTGCTATCTGGTCTAATGATGTGTAAGTGACTTGTATGATGGCTACCGATACCATAACAAAACAAGAATATAATGTTTCTTTCTTTCTGTTGAGCTTGTTTTCCAAATGCAATCTAATTTCATACACAGGCACAGCATTTTTAGCATATAAAGTGATTATATTCCATATCTAACCGATAAACAGCTCCCATCATCATATGATAATCCTCCAAAAGGCAGCTTCCACTGTCACATGACAATTAAATTTTACCACCTCTGTTTAAATATCCAGCTGAGTTATTGTACCATCAATTATAATAGATGTCTCTTCCATTGTCAGAAAGGTGAGGGAAAAAATTCAGTTCTCTTCATTACACCTACGGTTACCATTAAAAGGGTGAAGCCCCACTGATCCACAGGCTGCACAGACACAGTGACCCTGCGGAAAATATATATTTTGTTGGGTGACCCAAGTGATGAGGAGGAACACCTATGATATGCATAGGTTGCTGAGAAAAAAAAATAAAATGAGAAATAACAAGAAATTAGTGACTAAGAGAATGATTTAGTGTGTTCACGTACGGAGGAGGAAGGCCAGTATGGGAGGCCATATCCAACAGCCTTACCTTGGCATCAATTCAGTGATGATTTCGTAACAACTGCACCTAATTTAATCTTTCTGCAATACTGGGGTAACTAAGGTCTTTGATAACTGATTAAAGGTAAACAGCTAGAAGTTTCCAAAAGAAAAGATCCAATACCCTCCCAGTGCATGTCAACTGATCTCCCTCACACCCACTTTTAGCATTAATGCTATTCACCACCAACACTGTGCCCATGCATGAAATATAACTACAGGCAACCCCTGCAAAACAACAGTTCCCAGAGCAACGATTCACAATAATGACATCTGAAATTCATAGGATGAAAATTTTTTGCAATAGTGACAAATTTGAAAATTCGTATTTCTTTTACAATCCTTTTCAGTTAAATATGAAATACTTCCATATATTGAGAGGTTTTTCAGTTATAATACCTTTTATAATGATGCCACAAGAAAATAACAAGTCTTGTTGTATTCCTACCTTATAAGTTTTCATATTCTTAATGTGTCATAAAAGTGAGATTTACCAAACTTGAAAACATAAAGTATGTAATGTGAAAGTGAGATTTACCAAACTTGAAAACATAAAGTAACATGATGTCTAAATACATCGACATACATAAACTTCACATAATAAAATGGATAAACATACTTTGCAAGACTTAACAAACAGTTCAATCTTCCCACATCCCACTCTACCAGCAACTTTATTACCAGTATTGTCAGTAAGAGTCATTAAGTATCTGACTTATCAGTGAAAAGGCAACATTTCCTGAACCAGAGAGTCTAAACTGTTTTGGGTATAGTCCATACATGAGAAGTGGATTGGGGAAATTCTTTATTTGGAACATAATCCCCCTTATAACATGGGTTTCAATTACTCATACACATTCCACTAAAGCAACTGATCACTGGGAACATAACCATACTGTTCTGCATAGATCCCCTGCACAGTGTAAGATCAAGTAGAAAAAGCAATAAACCCCTTAAGTGTGCTAGCTATTCTCCCTCATTACTCAATTCTGGTGTGTACTATATGTGATCCCTACATCAATTCATGTTATTCACACTAATGTTGTGCCTGTGAGAAAAAAGCAAACTTTGAAACCAAGATATAACAGAAGGACATGAAAAACTCTCCCTATCCTCATTTCTTACTGGGAGCTATCACACAGGTCAAGCATATCCCTCTGCTCTTTGCTAAAAAGTGGGCCAGATGAACTTTCAGAACATTTTTCTTACTTCTAAATGGCAACCAATCATTTCATAGAGGAATTTTTCAATTTTCGTTATTACACACATGAAGAGACACTGAAACCAATACTGCCATAAAAGGCTAAAGAGTAGGATACAGAATATTAGTGCTCAGGAATCTATACGACAGTTCTTAGCAGCTTGTTTAATAACATTTCACATCATGACAGATTTTCCAAAAATGTAAACCAATCTGTAAGCAGTGGATCCCTGAGGTCTACAAGGTCCTAACACTAATTTTCTTAAGAGAATCTCTCATGTTTGTGGGGCAAAATGCAAAGGAAAGAAACAAATCAAATAGCTGTAGTGATATCACACATCCTTGACATACATCAAACTTCACTGGAACACACAACTTCCTTCCTATTGAAAATAATGAGGTAACTCACTGCATTTAGCAACTGTTCACTCACACCTAGCTATCACTGAACCCTCCATGAGACATATCTGTCATTCCTATTATATGCTCTCTGCAGATCCATAAATGCCACTTGCATGTCTCTCTTTCTCCAAGCATTTCTCACACTTATCATTCAAAGCAAACACCTGGTCCAAACACACTCTACTGCTCCTAAACCCATCCTCTCCCCCAGCCAGTTGCTCTGTGCATGACACCATCCTCTCACACAGCACTATCCCAAACATCTTATCAGGTATACTCAACAGACTTATACCTCTACAAACAGATCATTCATTTTTGTCCCCTTTACCTTTACACAAAGGAACTATAAATGTACTCCACCAGTTCTCAGACACCTTGGGTCATAAACATGTCAAACAACCTAACTAATCAATCAACAAAACTATATATCTTCCTTTCTGAGAAACTCAATAGCAATCCCATCCACTTTGGACACCTCCTTTCATTTTACAGAAGGCTTCTAGCACCTCTTCTCATTCTACCATTCCAATTACCATGACATGTGATCTGTATTCCAGATACTGCATCTGCCACCTTATTATTAAATGTAACTGTCCTTCAAAATACTCATTCCATAGCATTTCCACATCTTTTCACTTTCTTCAGTGTTACCCTCAGTTGTCCAGTTAATCTACACTTTCTTACTTTTATACTAATAGCTTTCTTCTTATACATAATGGGTACCTCTCTTACAGAAGCAATCCTCATTTATTCTCACATATTTTCTTACATTCTACAACACAAACAAATGGTGCAATGCTCCACTTGAGTGTCATTTTACATACTCAGTGAACTACTTAGCCTTCTCTATGTTCTCTGCACTTATGTCTATTCTATCTATCTATATCTCTGAAGCCCGCTCCCACCAGGAATTCCCATCAAGCAGGGGCGACCACAGCAAAAGGGTCTCCACTCATCCCTACCCTTTCATGCCTCCCTCCCATACACTATTCAACATATTCTTCCCCATTCTCTCCCTCCAGCACTCTTTTACTTTATGTGCACATATGTGCTATAATTAAAAGAAACAATTTTCTTGTTAGTAGTACAAACCTCCACTTGTGATCGACTCATGCCAAAGTGACAATGGAAGTCACTTAAATTGTAGAAAGCCATCATACCCCCCTTCTGCAGATAATCTTCTGCACTACGACCACCCCTAAAAGTAAGGAAAAATATTATTGGTATAAATGATTACAAGAATTTCAATCACAATCAAACATATATCCTCTTGTGTATGACTGCTTTCTGATATATTAACCACATTGGCTTTAGATCTTACATGCTGCTTAAACATGCATTAAAACATTAAAATCATGATGACCCAACAACAGAAACAATTTCATTCCACTTTCTTTTTCAAGGACAAAGTCTATGGGTTATACTTTTCACTATCTACCAACTGAAACGTTAGGACTAGGAGGCACTTGCCATACATGTAACACAAGGTGGGACAATCACTTAACGAACTTAACACAGTACAGAATTTTCATCAACAAAGGGGAAGGTCCTTAGCACTGGCTGGAAATGGAACCCCCATATATCACATACACATAAATTTAATTATATCGATTTCACTTATACTGGTCTTTCTACAAAACAATTTCCAGTATAAAGAGGAGAGACTAGTACCATGTTACAGTAAGAATCTAGCTGTACTGTACAGGAAGGGAGTTCTGTAATGATGAGGGCCCAACTCTTAAACTCTCTTTACTATTGCACAACTTTTTTCCTGTTTCTACCATTCACTACTGAAGAATCTAAACATACTACACCTTTGCTGTAAAGCAGTGCTTGACTATATCCAAAATAAGTAGGCAGTTGTACAAAGTCATCAACAGTATCATCCAAAACACAGAAGTAGCCAGCTTTGTAGCCATATCCTAAGTAACAGCATTAAAAGGCAAATAAAATTCTGATAAATTAGGAAAAAGCCATCAGTTCAACTGCCATCGAAAATGAAGCAGACAACCTCAAAGCTACCTAATCCTTAACAGGGTCTTGATAAACGAGATATCAAATATCTATGTCAACTTATGTACACTGGTAGTAATTGCTTAAAAAGCCTCAAGAATATTTCACCCTTTCTATTCAGCATGTAAATCTAACAAAACAAGCTACAAAAAACTTTCACAACACACCGTCTGATATCAAAAATTATACACATTGTGGATATCTAATGCTCTAGTGGTATCACTAATAGAGCCAAGACTGAGTGAGTTTATGTCATCGTGGAAAACAACAAATTTATATCACTCATCCTATGGTAAGGTATCTCAAAGTATATGGGGCACACAAAAGGTGCCACCAGTTTGCTTTTATATAAAAAAAGAAGTACTAGCTTTGATATTCACACAAACAATGTATCACTGTATCATAGTACAGCAATACTTACTTTTTTTGTCTTTTGCTTTCTGGTGCCTCTGTTTTAATGATAATGGGTTCTTCATCATTAAAAGGAAGAGAACTTGCTTCTGGTAACCGTCTCTTCGCAGGCCTATAAAGAAAAACGTTAATATACAGTATTCTATTCTGTACAGTCCACCTTGAATAGGGGATAACTTGGGTAAATACTTCTCAAAACCTATCTAAAAAAGAAAAATCTGACAAGATGTTTTCATTTCAATGCACAAACAGATTCCAGAAAAATATATTTGACCATAATGATTCACAAAGGAGAAGGGAATCAAAGTGGTAAATTTCAAATGTAAAATTTACTGTTTAAGGTAAATCTGTTTGGTGAGGTTTTCATAGGTTTTGTTGATTCCTAGGCATGTTAAACTGTCTTTTTACCTTTTCTAACCCCACATTTTCCTTAGCCACACAGCCCTCCCTGCTAATGACCAGTTTATAATCTCAATACAAAATGATGCTTGAAATCATGCAGCAATCTAAGGAGTCCACTGAGATGCACTACATATACTTCCAAACTCGTCACTTTTGAAGTAAAATTTTACCTACACTTCTACCAAGACAGACAAATGGAACAAAAGCAACTATGAAAGCATTACTGTAGAAAAAGAAGAAGAGAGAAACATCTTCTAGCATCAGGGGTAAATACATAGATCAAAGTAACCACATGACTAGATCCATCCCTTGCTACATGCAAGGGTTATGTTCTGCAAAACCTTACATTAAGAGAAATCATATATAGCAAACCAATAATCATACAAAGAAAAATGGAATGTTTGCAGCTGTGCGAGATATAATCTCCTAAATGTAACTAATTAGATTTTCATCATATTAGTACATTATGAATTAACAAAAAGATTTTTTTTTTTTTAATGTTGAAGGCTCCAGTCACAGACAAAAGTCCACATCAAGGACGGGCCCTAATTGAAATATAGAGAGAATTGAGAAA
>JAUUDW010272317.1:0-13786 GCA_032361385.1 Panulirus guttatus | reverse complement strand
TTCAATGCTTATAGGAAACCTACCCAAGTTGATGCATTTACTGATCACCATTTCCCGGACCATCACGATTCTGTCTACGTATTTAATTTTACGAGTATGTTTCTTAAGGCTTTAAAAATTTGCGATCCTGAATTCTTTAATGAAGTAATAGATCATATTTATGATAATGCAAGAATATTTAGTTATCCTGAGAACGTAAATGACTAATGCATACAAATTCATCAATAAAAATATTTTGGTTCCACCTTATCATGAGAAATCTTCACCTCTTAATAGTATTTTGAAACAACATTAAAGTTGTTTTCGAATATGGAAACGTAAGGAACTCCTTAATAAAGAACAGACCATTACCTAATGAGAAATCGGGTATCTACTTTGCTCCAAGTAAAGTCTGTAACAAGGTGCATATTGGCCAAACCTTTAAAGGAGAGGATTCAACAGCACAAACATTCTGTAAGGACAGCCTTGGAATCACACGCAGTATTCAAACATATATATCATTCACATCCAGTGAAGTGGAAATAGTTAAAATTTGTTTACCCTTGTATGTCACTTACAGAAAGGCTTATTGTTAAATCCACTCTTATCAAAGTTAACAGCATCATAAACATGAATGAATGAATGTATTATTCAGGTAATATCTTAATGATATTTGTTAAAATGTGGCAAAGTTAAAAAGTCAGTAGCTGATTGATGTCATTTGCTGTTCTGGTCAACCTTTCCATGTTTCTCAGATCAACTGTTCTGTGTTTCCTCAACTGTTGTGTAGAGTGGTTTTGTATATATTCTCTTGTTCATAGTGACTGTATCTTTGAAAATAGCTTGAAATACAGTCGAAAGCTTGGAGCTTCTGTGGTTATTCTGACAGTGAGTTTACTTTTAGTGATTTGATATGCTAAGTCATTTTGATCATGCAGAAATTATACCAAGATGTCAGGGAGATGTAGAGTTTCAGTAATGGCCTGGGTAATCAGTCATATTATATCACATCATTATGGTAAATTGTGATGACATAAGCTTTTATATACCTATAGTATTTTCAGCAGCGATGTATGGATGTGAGTCTTGGCCCTTGAATGATAGATTGATAAATGTGAGTCGTAGGCCTTAAATGAATTAATGAATAAATATGAAAGTAGATTAAATACTCATAAAACATAAACAGAACTTATGAAAACCTCACCTAACCTCCAGTGGCAGGCGAGATTTATAGAAGTATACCAGCATTAATTGTCGTGAGCTGCTTGGAAGGGCTGCTTGTAGGGAGTTCAGGTGATGGCTTGAAAGGCTGCTTGGTAGTCATCTGTTTGTTGATATTCATTGGCAGTTGGCGCAGTGCTTAGTTATGAATGTTTGAGACATATCTACTAGAACACTAAATATGAAAATATATGTTGACTGCTAGGGAAGTTTGGTACTTTTTTATAGGTTTTATTGATTTATTACAAGTGTTTCACCATTGCTCATGTTAAACCATCCCCTCATTTTCCCTGTTGCTCATAACCTTCACATAGCCTTATTTGATATAGTAGAATAGAACATACTGCTTCAAATCTTGCGCAATAAAGTATTTTATTCTTTAAACACTGTACTACCATCAAGACAAAATTACCCAGTACTCATTATTCAGAGCTGTTTCAAAGCATGGCTGAACTAGTGAATTACCATAGACTATAGCCGTGGAGGAAATGACTTTGAAAATCTAAAGTTCATACTTTTATCACCTCTGATGAGCACAAAGATCTGTTTCAATATTTCTAAGTTCAGTTGGAGTTGTCAAAGAGCTCTTACCTATTGAAGTCTTGAAGTGCAGGGAAAGAGTTGGTTTAGGTAAATCATCCATACCTAACCTCCAACCAGGGGACAGCCCCTTTGTCCTCCAACCCTAGACATCCTCACTATTTCCCATAGGTGTGCAATAGTTCAAAAATATAGAAAGGAAAGTCTAATGAATTCAGATGATACCATGTGACCCCCTTTTGTTAACTTACAGGAGTGACAAAGTTGTCTGCAAAATAACTGCTTAGATCATATTTTTATTTTACAATAATAATTAAGTCAGTAGCATGAAGGGCTGTGAAGATAAGGGAAAATATGGGCTCAAGTAATGTAAGATTAGGTGAATATGGAAATCACAACAATTTATGAAAATCTTGCTACTTGTTTACTTATTTCACTTGCACCATATATGATGAACTTGTGAGGAATTGGCAAGGTGCTAAAGTATTGTAACTTGATGTTTTGAGTCTTGAAATGAGGCACGACACTGATGAAGTGTTACAGGAAACAGCCACCTAATACTGCATTCTGAGTGTCCAATGTGCTGAGAAATCTCTTGTATACCCATATTTTCTTGCTTCCAGCTAAGAATTTGGGTTTTTCTCTCCTTAGAAAGGTAAGAGCCATCGATCTTGAAATACTATTGCCAGAGGTGAAATTCCCAAGATGAAGTGACAGCCAGGGAGAGTAAAGAAAGAACATTGTTTCCCTGAGATTGCGTGAGGCACACTGAGGCAGGTTCCTGGGGCTCCCACCATTAGAAACTCTAGTCTCTGCAACCAGATGTATACTGACTTCTTCCTGAGAGAGTCATTTGCTTGTACCCACAATAAATCTCAGCTATGTATCGCCTTTGAAAATTTATAGGGAAGGCCATTGTTTTTTGCAGGCACCGTAAGCTAGTGGTTAATATAATATATACACTATGCATTGTAATCAGCGTGAAGAAATGTAAAGGGAATGTCATTTATGGGAAAGATTTTTTCTATAATCTTTTTGAAAAATGGCAACTTTTTATGTTACTTGGGTTAAGTAGTTTTGCATGCAGAGGTCATTTTAATAATGTGGAACTTGTACCAAGAAGTCAGGGAGATGTAGAGGCTCAGTAACGGCCTAGGTCAGAATGGTCCAACTATGGGCCCGTGGGCCACAAGTGGCCTGCGGCTTGATTTTTTGTGGCTTGCAAGCTTTCATATTGATATATGGATTTATTGAATTTTAGTGTCAAAGAAGTTGGACCACCTTGTGCTAGGCCTTGAGTCTGATAAAAAAGGATATATATACAATTATACATTATTTAAATTTAATTTGTGGCTCTCGACTTAGAAGTTTAGTGCTGATGTGGCCCACAGCGTCAAAGAAGTTGGACCACCCTGGCCTAGGTCATTAGTCATGATATTTCAAACCAGATATCACAAAGGTAAGCTGTGACGATATGAATGACATAAGATTTTATGTACCAGTAGTTTTTTCATCAGTTTTATGTGGATGTGAGTCCTGGGCCTTGAATGCAGATGAGAGGAAGATTAGACATGTTGGACATGAAATGCCTGAGGATGGCAAGTGAGGTGAGTTAAGTGTATTGTGTATGGGAGAGAGGTGTGGTATTAAGCACAATCTGACTAAGAGTGCTGTCCAGGGTTTGCTGAAATGGTACAGATATATAGAAAGAATGAGTGAAGGAAGAAGGCTGACTAAGAGGACTTATGTGCTATAAATGGAGGGAGCAAGGGAAGACTGAAATGGATGAGGAAGAATGGAGTGAAGGTGGCGCTTTATGATACTGGGGCATAAACATCCTCATGGGGAGAGATGTGCATGGGATAGAATGTGATGAATCAGTTGGGTATGTGGGAGTGATGTATTATTAATAGGCTGAACCAGGGCATATGATGCAATCAAGGTAAACCACAGAGGAATCTGTGAGGTTTGGTTGGATATTTTAGGCTTTGGTTTTGGAATATTTTACATGGCAGTTATATTGTAGATATGCAGTGAGGTCATTGTTTGTATGTTATTGAAACTACCTCAGTAAGGCAGGTAAGGCAATTACATATAGAAAAAAAATTCTACCTATGATGCAATATATTTGATAATTTTTTCCTGTATGATTATTATTTTGGATCACTTTTCTTATAGATGCTGCGTTTGTTGGTGCATAGTTTAAATAACCTCCATCTAAAGAATGTAGGTTTGCCCATATCTCAAGCAGCAGGGAGAACATTAACTGCCAGAGATGTGGATGCTAAACCTCTTGCTGGCCCTCTCCTTCAGCATGTTCGGGTGAGTCACTGTGATTAACAAAAACTTTTAGATAGTGACTTCACTGAACTTTCCCATTGAGTATCTTGATTATATTATGTTTTTGAATATCTGTATTGCAAATTTTCCAAAGGAAGTACCTTATACAGTCAGAAATGATGCAGTTTATGCTGTAACCTAATCACAAATTGTCCTACATTTATGATGCATTGAGAATGATTGTTCTCCATTGCCTATGAAGGTATAACCTAGGGAGGATTATTTTTTCTGAGGTTGACAGGAAAGCTGTGGGTAAAAGGACTTCTCTATCTTGCATAAAAAATTAGCAAATCAGCCACATTGATGACTGTAAAGTGACCATAAAATTATCTGAAATAACATGCTATTGGTCATTTGTCCTTCAGCTGTATTATAAAAGCAAGTTCTCATTTTCTTTCAAAACTTATCACTATATAACAATATCTCCAGTTTAGGCTGCTGGACTTCATTAAGGGTGAGGGAAAGTTTTTTTATCCTGCAGAGAGAGTTGGCAGTTGTGGTAGATATTGTTTCGATGATAAAACCTTAAAACAGAACTCCTAAGGAACAAATTTGTATGGTTTATATACTGGCTCTGAATTAGGATCACTCTGGCATTGTAATAATTTTGCATTGGCCGTATTCTATTGGTGCCTCATCACCTAAAGTTTCTGAGTTATGTGCTAGTTTAAGATATCAGTTTTCAATGGAAAGTTAAGACCATCTTACCAGATATTTTTTTTTTATTTGCAGACAACATTTATACTACGGCGAAAGAACAAAGTACATTTGGTAAAAGCACACCAGAACCCTTCCAAAAGAAGATTGAAAAATCGTCATTTTATTTATGAGCTTGTGGAAGACACCAATACTAAGAAAAAGGAACCAGTGAAAGTAATTCTCACAACTTCAATTGATGGTAAGTAAAATTTGTCTTCATAAAGTCAGGATTTTTTTCAAATTTATCAGTATGGTAGTAAATCATGAAAAATGCCTTGAAAAATTATTAGTGTATATTTTTCCTTAGACTGTATTGTATCTTAAATGATAAGACCTGCTGAATCAAAAACTGTTTTGTAAAATTATGTTCATTATGAAAATAGGGATAAACAAAAGTAGTTACCAGTTTATCTGTATTTTTTCAATAGTTTAAAACTCATGAGATAGAAGGATGACCTGAAATTCTTATCTTGTATTTTTAGGCTGCTAGAAATTTTATTAAAACAGAAATAGTATGAACAGGTCTTTCATGTTTTTAGGCACATTCAAGACCATTTGCAGACAGGTAATTACTCATACAAGGCTCAAGATACAGTTCATGGGCAGTGAATGAATTCATTTACAGTGACTCCTGTCTATAGAGTAGAATTTTGTCTAATTTTGAGAGTAGAGAATGAAAGATTATTAAAATGTGAAGAATATATAGATTTTATATTACCCATTGGTAACACTGCAAATAATGAAATGAATTGTAGACCCATCTCTTACTTGCAGACAGCAGGCAAAGCCTGTTAAGTTGACAAGTAATATGACTTTGGCTGGAAAGAGAATTTATGTAATAATTTCTAATTGTCGCTTACAGAATGCAGGGTGACTTAAAACAAAACAACAAAATATTAAGTAACACTGCACTGAGCAAAAGACCCACAGTCAGAGGGAGGTTACTCCATTTTCAAATTGAAGTCCATGAAATGGATTGTCATATCCCTCTTGAAATATTTGTGATGTTCCTAAAGTTTTTGATCAAAAAAGACCAAACTCAACAGTTTCATTCTGTCAAGACTTATCTTTGCCTATCATAGTGGCATAAGGTTTCATTTAGAAGAAATAGTGAAGCTTGAAATTCTTTCAACCCCTCTATTGAAAGCAGAGATAATTTGAAGTTTCTGCTTTGGACAAAAATCATTGTGTGGTTATGAGCTGACAGAGAGCATATGATTAAATGTATTTCTCTTAATGGTCAGTCTGTCCTTCAAGTTAGAGAAATTTTCTGAGATCCCTGGGGGTTAGAAACCTATAACCTTTTTTTTTTATGCCCCTCATTATGCTAACCACCTTTCTGTAGTTGTGGTGTAATACTACTTCTGCTAACCTGGATGAAATATTTTCCTTTCTTACCATTGGAGGATTTTAGTGAATAGGGCAAATTCATAGATTTAGCGACTAGATTGGTGTCGTATTAGAGTGAAAACTTTGATTCAAGCCCTTATGTACTGTTTAGGGTCAAATGCTAGTCAGTCAAGCCTCCTTTTGTTTGTGTCTGACTGAATGGCCTTGACTGCTGCTTTGGTGGACATCAAGCTTCTGTAATTCGATCATGGGGGTAAGTGGGTTTTTTGTCTCACAGAGACTGTTTTTCCCCGCAAAGATGTTTGAAACACTAAGATCATCTTCTAGACAAAGATCAGCTGCAAATCACAAGGAGCAGGCTGAAACTACTTAGCCCATTAACGTGGCATGGGGAGTGAGGCCCCCCCAAGGAGGAGGGAGCATCTTATCTGCCTTGCAGAGGCAAGCTGTTCTATAAAGGATTATACTTTGAATAAGACCTCTAACTTCATGGAATCTGACTCATGGTTGGGGCTCCCTTTCTTCAGAGGGCCATGTAGCTGTGTTCTTTTGAAAGAGGAATGAAATTCTTATATATCAGTATAAGAGAGTTGTTGGCTCCATGGCTCTTTATTTCCCAGAATGTCTTAGGAATTAGTTGAGGAATTTTGTTTATTTTGGACAGTACAGTAACAGCCCCTTGCCTCATGAACAAGATTCATCTCCATGGTATTGTGCAAAAGCCTTTTTCTTCAGGTTTCCATTCTTCATAAAGCCTGATACAAGCTGATACCTTAGCAAGGTTGATTTTCATGACAACAAATATGTATAGAGGGACAGATCTATTCAGTTGGTTCTTTTCATTGTGGATGGTTCTTCAGGTGGAGTTCTTCACTACCAAAATGAATGCCTTAATGCCAACCTGTCTCTCAGATGTTTAATGAAAAGGCACTAGCAACAGATGCCCAGTTTTTAGACTGGAAGGATTTGAACCAAATATTTTCCCTCATTCCCTCTGTTAACCTTCTTGGGGAAGTTCTTTCAAACCATTGGCTTTTTGGGGGTTGTAGGATTTTTATAGCCCCAATGTGGGCGAGACATTTGTTGTGCCAGAATCTTTTTCATCTGTACGGTTCCCCACAGTTGATACTAGTAAATTTTCCTAGAATACCTCCCCAGCACCAAGTGTTAGGTCTTGAAACTTCCACATTTGGATTTTCTCAACTCTGTTACAGTCTGAATTGGAGAACATGTAACAAGCAACCTACTCCACAATGTATTTCTACTCAGAGACAATATCAGTCAGTCTAGGAATATTTTTCAGTTGTCTTGGAATATTTCAATTCTTTTGGATTCAAGAAGCTCTGTTTGATGTTCTTTTCTCACCTTTTTCATGATATACAAGTTAAACCTATACCTCCACAGTTAGGTTTCCATTGTAACGCTGTTGTTAATCTCGAGTTTTTCAAGCTGTATAAAAAAAGGATTCTATGTTACTGTTTCAGAGAGGATTTTTTTTTTTTATGTTCACCAATTCCTGCATCAGAGTTAGCTCCAGGAACAGATGAAGAAATGGCTTCATTTATATTGACATGAAAGTGAAAAAAAACACTTCAGAAGTGTGTTTCATGTACTAAAGTAGGTGTTTTGAAATTTTGTAGTTGTATTAGCACTGTGCAAAAAATGTAGGAGTATGTTCCAAGTGTCAAATGAATTGCCATTATGTATGTTCTGTTATTTATTTTATGTACACCAAAAAATTGAATATCTGCCTCATCTTGTTAAGTTTCGAAGGAGTCAGTGTCTATGGAATCATTCTCCGTACGCTCTGCAAATAGATCAATATCGTCAAGTAATTCAAGATCATCTCCCTGGTCTGGTCCTAAAAGCTGCTCATTTTCCTTCCAAGAAAACTTATGAGAATGTGTTGACAATGACAGGCTAGAGGGCATCTAACTATGGGGGGAAGTCATTGCTGATGCCAACTTGGTAACCACCCAGGCCTGGTCTGCGGCCTTGAAATAGAGGTTTTAAACTCAGTGTGTTTATTTACATATATAGCAGTTTCTTGCCTTATGCAGTTAAGGGATTGATAATACTATTACCTCATACAAGAGTGCCTTAAAGAATCACCATTTGTTGGCTTTGAAATCATCTGCTTAGACTTACTCGGGATAAACTTTTCAAGTCATTCGTCTTGAGCAGATTTACTGACCTAATTTGCAACAGAAGTAGGAGCCAGCAGAGGTCCTGCCTTTGCAACAATCACAGTTTTTTTTTACGGTAACATGATGCTTCTTTGGCTAATATTGAAACCTTTCTGATAGCCCATATGGCTTAGTGAAGAGTTGAAAATATACACCCGGCAACCAAAAGTAAAAACATCATTTCCATGATGACTGTTATCCCAATACTAACACATCATTCACAGTTAACAAGCACCCCATCCCCATATAGTTATTAATGTGAGGTTCCTCTGTGTATACAAATGGATGTCACTTGACTTCACCTTCATGTGGTTACACTGCAGTTGGAAAGTCACCTTTGGCAAGTTTATGTCAACACTGTGCAAAAAATGTGGGAGATAGGTCCTAGAGGGTGAGGGGAATAAGGCTGCTTGAGGAATCAGGACTTTCATATACTGTGTTCACAGTACAGATCCTATCAGGGAGAAATATTCTGCTACATAGCGTGAATGATAGAATTTGATAATGTTACATGGGCAGTTAACTGCCCTTGCAGATACTTAGTTTTCTTCAGGTATCATTTATGTTGCTGTTCCTTCTGCAAGATCCTTTGACCTCTTGGTTCTGTAGATTTGTAGACGATACATATATTCAGATAGTTTTTATAAATGGCTATTTTTAACTTAAAAAGTCCCTTCTTAACCTTATTTTGATGATTTATGGTTTTATGTTGAGAAAACATTTCCTAAAAGCTGTGTAGATAGTTAAATGTTAACAAGCAGTGATACAGTTTAGTATATGTAAATAAATGTAGTTTAGTATTATGAAAATTTTTATACAAGCATGAATTCCAATATTCACCAATAGGTTTGGGATCAAAAGGACAAACAGTTGAAGTCAGCCAATATAAAGCAAGAAATGAGCTTTTGTTACCAGGCCTTGCAGTATATGCTTCTCCAGAAAATTTAAAGAAGTACTCCAGCTTTGTGCAAGATCATAAAGAAGAAGACCAGCCATCATCGGAGTTTGCTCGTCAAGTAAGAATTTTTCTTTTAAATTGCATTAACATATCCATCTGGCAACTATCATTAACACATGTCCATTTACTTGGGATGGATCCAATGCAAATAGGTATATTCTCTCGTGGAAATTAATTTTACAGGATTGTATTCCAAAATACCAACCCAGCATTATTGTGTTCCAAAATACCAACCCAGCATTATGGCAAAGGGCAGGAATACCCATTGCTTCATTTGGTACCTTGTGAATATGGGTGATATTACATTATTTTTCAATGTATTGAAATAAAAGCCAACAGCACTTTGTACAGGAAAAAATAGATATGAATAACCTGAATGCTTCTCATTTTAGTGACTGTTGTTTGAAGAATAGGAAAATTTATGCTTAAGGCTTGCCCATATTTGCCATGAAACTAGCAGAGGTAAAATCCTTTATTCATGAGTAAT
The DNA here is from genome assembly GCA_032361385.1 of Panulirus guttatus. Classification (NCBI taxonomy): domain Eukaryota; kingdom Metazoa; phylum Arthropoda; class Malacostraca; order Decapoda; family Palinuridae; genus Panulirus; species Panulirus guttatus. The sequence continues at coordinate 4,026 of JAUUDW010272317.1, read as the reverse complement.
CAAGGGCTTCATGCAGATACGTTTTTATGAAAGACAGTCCAGTTACATCTAGACCTTATCCTGTATTACATGTAGTTGAAGTCTCGGTTAAGGTAACCTTGTGAATAAAGTTCCTAACCCTGACCATTAGGAGTTTAACCCTCAGTGTCTCTTCTGATGGAAAGGGGGCTGTATTTAAGTAGTAGTCCCACAAAGAGTGCTTTACAGACAACTGGATATCTGGACATGGTGACGAAAGGAACTTGAGTAGTTGGTGACATTGACTTTTGCGTTCCCAGGTGCAGGCAAATCAAATACAGCCCATCTCTTGCTCTCCTCCTTTCTTTTCCAATGAGTAGAGGAATGGATGCCAACTTCAGCTGGAATAACAAAGTATAGCTGTGGTGAGCTTAGACAGATGACAGGTGTGAACTCAAGGTACCTCAGTGTTCATGCATGAGGACACAAACAGAACTTTTCTCCTACCAGAGTGTGATTATTTTTTAAGCACTATTGTTTCACTGTTAGGATCTGTGTTTTGGCGTCAGAAATTTGGTTTGCACACCTTCTGGGTTATTCTCTTCACCATTTGTTGCTGGGGAAAAGAAAACTTAACAGCAGCAACTACTTATGCCAGTATGACTGTCTCAGTTTTTCAGGAAGCCTCAGAACTCTCTAAGAAAGTTAAATTTCCTGAAAGAAATTATAGTTTCCATATTCTGTTGGACCAGTTTTTCTTACTGGAAAAGAAACTTTCTAGTTTACAGTTTTTCTCAAAGTATGATAATTTAGTATGAGGTTAAAATCGTAAGCTTCTTTAAGCCTAGGTTCTCTTCATATTTGATGTTTCAAAATGACAGTGCAGACTAATATGGTTTTCGCAGAAATAAAAGGCTGGGTCTGGTTAACCTTGGAAGACCAGAAAGGTGACTGATAACCAGATGAAGCATGAGATTTTGAAAAACACATCCCTTACTGGTCTTCCAAGGTTGACCAGACCCAGCTTTTTGGGAAAGGATGGTGTTAGAAGGGAGTCAAAACAAGTGTCCAGATGATGGACTCAACCATGACAGGATGTCTTGAAATCTTAACTTGTAGACACATCTTGCTTTCAAGCAAGAATACAGGCCTTTTATTTTATTTTTTTTTCCTGGGACAACTTCTGAGGACCCATGGTTAGTTATTGGTAGAGAAAAAATATCTGGTTAATCAGAGTCAGCTTTTTTGGGTGGAAGGATGATGATAGAAGGAAGTCAAAAACAAGTGACCTAATGATGGATTAAGCCTTGCCAGTATGTCTTGAAATATTACTTGATTGACACATTTTCTTGCTTTTAAGTAAGAATACAGGCCTACTGTTCCTGGGACAACTTAGGACCCATGGTTAAATACTGGTAGAGAAAAAACATATCTGGAACAGAAAAAAAAAATCACTAAACACAAGGGCAGTGTGCAAAAGTTACATCCCTCCACTTTCAATACCAGATGGTAACTGGGGCAGCAGTTGTATCAGCTGACACCTGATACTTTACAATGGTTCCAGACATATGAAATCCCCAACATGAGTGAGTACTTTAATAAAATGTGACTCGTGACAATCTTATCTTAAACGGAAATTGTTGTATCATTTTTTCAGAGACTGTATTGAGGCAGCTGTGGACTGTTTGGGGTTCACAGTTGTACAAGAGAAATCTTAACTAGACTTCTCTTTGATGAAGGAAGTTTTTGCTTACCAGGTCAACTAGGTAGTGGGAAGGAGAAAAATGGCCAAGCAACTGGGATTTGTTTTTTTTTTTAGAAATGGCAGTGTCCAGTGTGATCTTTTCCATAGTTCAGAGTTTTATCCCATAGTGGAAAGTATAGAAATGGTTGCTGACCATGCTTTTCAACAAATTTTTAAACCCTCTAAGGAAAGTAGCTTTGGGAAGAACCTGTAGGCTTCCATAGGGTGAGCAAAAGTTAGAATATTTCTTCAGCTTTCTTTGAAAAATATTTCAGTGATATGACCTAAAAGAGATTTAGATTCAGGGAATTTATATCTGTTCAGTTTAAAAAACATTTTTACAGTTGCCGCCAGCTATCTAATTAGTCGAAGAGAGGATACAAAGTGCTCATTAAGCAGCCCAAGAAAACCTTTGTAAACTGCTCTAAGCTAGGGTTTGTTTCCATTTCAGTTTTCTTCCGGTATCGAAGCTCTGTAAGGCATAAAAGTTTGTTTTGCCATGAGAGGAAAAAGGTGCAATCGCTTGCACTCATACCTGGTTCAGTGGTTAGCTGATTTTGTTAGAATTGGCAGCAATGTATTTGTTGACATCTTAGTATATTGAGGTGAATGGGCAGAAGTAACCTTTTTACTGTGACAAATAATGGTGTAAAGAAAGGATTCCACCTCTGTCTAAGAATGCTGATACTTCTTAGTATGACTGCAGATTACATTCTGATTTCTAAATATGACGTCTTTGCTTGCTATCTCGTAAAAGTTGGATGGCAGTGTTGGTGGGAAGTGGTATGATGTAAGGAGACAGGAAGGGGGGGTGGGAGATCCATTGCTTTCATGTATTTCTCCCACTTTAACAGTTAGTGCTAAACTGAGTTTTTCAATCTCCCACTGTGCAAAAAAAAAGTTAAATCCCCCCTTCCCCATTTATGAAAAGGTTGTGTTCACAAGGAAATGTCTGAGGACAAAATGTGGTGTGAAGAGGTTTGATAAGGGTTCCCTAATTGGGTGAGATCAACGAAAGAGGTACAGTGCATTTGACAAATGGCTGTCTAGGCCAAGTTGACCTCCCTTTTGTGGCTGTGGGTATGCTGTTTTCAAAAGAGAATGATTGAATAGTGGTACAAATAGGTAGATCCGTTTTTAAGGTTCCACCTCTTTTGTGTGTGTGTGCTTTTTTTTATGCTAATAAGGCTCTGTCTAGATATGAAAAATGTAGGTTTGAAGTATAGAAAAAAACATTTCTCTACCATAAGCAGAACCCCACGAGTATACATTTCTGTTTTCATCTTATCCTTCTCCTTTATTCTTATTAAAACAGTTTTGGAGCCCTTGTGGTAACAGACCTAAAGAAGAGACTTTATTAAAAGTAGGTGAAGACGGTTGGAGCAGGGAGGTGCTACCTGCACTTAGCATCAACAATATCATAGGCCAGTGCAGGTTGATGAATAGTTGTTAGGTCTCTACATGGATATTATGGTGGATACACCCCTCGTAGCAGGTAAAACATTTTAACTTCCCTGTGAGCAAGTTCTCTCTCTGATGTTTATAGGTCTCTTCTTCTGGTGGAGAAATGGTTGTCCTTTCTTCAGAACCTACATATCGAGAATGCAACGTCTTACTTATGAAATGTTTAAGATTTTTGTCAAACATTGTTAAGGGAATCCTTTCTGATTAGGTAGTGGATTTTCTGTGATTCATATTCATTTTCCATTTACATGTTTCCCTTTTGTAGACCCACATTAAAAGCTTATTAGAAAGTCAGTGATCATTTATATTCTAAGGCTGATAGAGAGCTGCTATTATATTTTATTTTGTATGAGAGTTTTGTCCATTACTAGTGATTGTAACAACATGCAGCACACTAATGATTTAAACATAGAACCTGTATATATTGTGTGCATATGATTTTTATTATGATCAACTGGTCATTGTTTTTGATACTATATTAACAAACAGTTAAAGAGTTACCAAAGTTTTGACTTTTTATCACATGTACACTGCCGTTGTTACCTGTGTAAACTATCCAAGTAATTGTATGTCACTGTCCCATTGTCAGACGGTCCAGTCATTATCATTACGGGTTATCAGCGTGTCTATGAACATGAGCAACCCATGGCAAATTGAACCATGGCATATTCGAGTTGCTTTCCGTAAAGCTGGAATCATTGTACCAGAGGAGGCTCTCACTTTACCCTCTCAGCCAATCACTGGACCAGACCTCAACTTAGAGAACAAGGAGTTCTTAGTGATAGTAAAGGTAAAGTACACAGCATTGTTTTGTTTTGTTTTCCATTGTACCTTTAGAGAACAGAGTTAGGATGTGGAGT
>JAUUDW010272095.1:0-13788 GCA_032361385.1 Panulirus guttatus | reverse complement strand
CAGCCTTGTAATTTTTGAGATTTTTCCCTCACTGGTTCCTCATACACTTTCATAATGTATTAGGGTTAGTTCCTCACTGGCTGCTCATACACCCTCAAATTGTTTTGAAATTTGTCCCTCACAAATTCTTCATACAACCTTGCAATGTGTTGAGATTTGTCTCTCACTGGATCCTCCCACACCCTCATAATGTTATGAGGTTTTTCTCTCTCTGGTTTTTCTAACATTCTCACATTGTATTGAGGTTTGTCTCTCACTGAATTCTCACACACTTTCCGACTGTGTTGAGATTTCCCTCAATGATTCCTCACACAATCCCATAATATTTTGAGGCTTGACCGTCACCGGTAACTCACACACCTTTATAATTTTTTAAGATTTTTCCATCACTGGTTCCTCACACAGTTTCATAATGTATTTTGCTTAGTTCCTCACTGGCTGCTCATACGCCCTCATATTGTTTTGAAGTTTGTCCTTCACAAATTCGTCACATAATCTTGTAATGTGTTTAGATTTGTCCCTAATTGGATCCTCTCACGCCCTCATAATCTATTGAGGTTTTTCTCTCTCTTGTTTTTCACACACTCTCATATCGTATTGAGATTTGTATCTCACTGGATTTTCTCACACTTTCCTAATATTTTGAGGTTTGTCACTCTCTGGTTCTTCACACACTCCAATAATGATTTGAGGTTTGACCGTCTCCGGTAACTCACATACCCTTATAATTTTTTGAGATTTTTCATCACTGGTTCCTAGAAAACATTCCTAATATATTAGGGTTATTTCCTCACTGGCCGCTTATACACCCTCATATTGTTTGAGGTCTGTCCCTCACAAATTCATCACACAACCTCGTAATATGTTGAGATTTTTCCTTCACTGTTTCCTCACACGCCCTCACAATGTGTTGAGATTCGTCTCCCACTGGCTTCTAACACACTTTCATATTGTATTGAGGTTTGTCTCTCACTGGTTTCTCAAACACCCTCATAATGTGTTGAGGTATGTCCTTCACTTGTTCCTCACATCCTCCCATAATGTTTTGAGGTTTGACTATCACCGGTAACTCGCACACCCTTATAATTTTTTGAGGTTTTTCCATCACTGGTTCCTCATACACTTTCATAATGTATTACGGCTAGTTCCTCACTGGCTGCTCATACACCCTTAAATTGTTTTAAAGTTTGTCACCCAAAATTCCTCGCAAGACCTCGTAATGTGTTGAGATTTGTCCCGCACTGGATACTCCCACGCCGTCATAATGTGTTGAGGTTTTTCTCTCACTGGTTTGTCACACACCCTCATAATGTATTGAGGTTTGTCTCTCACTAGATTCTCACACACTCAGCTAATGTGTTGAAGTTTGTCTCTCAATGGTCCTCAAGTCCTCCCATAATGTTTTGAGGTTTGACAGTCACCGGTAAATCACACAGCCTTGTAATTTTTTGATGTTTTTCCCTCACTGGTTCCTCATACACTTTCATAATGTATTAGGGTTACTTCCTCACTGGCTGCTCATACACCATCAGATTGTTTTAAAGTTTTTCCCTCAAAGATTCGTCACACAACCTCGTAATGTGTTTAGATTTGCCTCTCACTCGATCCTCCTAGGACGTGCAAATTTGTTGAGGTTTCTCTGTCACTGTTTTCTCACACACTCTCATATTGTATTGTTTGTCTCTCACTGGATTCTCATAAAGCCTTCTAATATGTTGAGGTTTGGCCCTCAATGGCCCCTAACACCCTCCCATAATGTTTTAAGGGTTTACCTTCTCCGGTAACTCACACACCATTATAATTTTTTGAAGTTTTCCCTCTCTGGTTCATACACTTTCAAAATGTATTAGGGTTAGTTCCTCACTGGCTGCTCATACACCCTCAAATTGTTTTGAAGTTTGTCCCTCACAAATTCCTCACACAACTTCGTAATATGTTGGGATTTGTTCATTATTGGCTCCTCCCACACCCTCATAATGTGTTGAGATTTCTCTCTCACTAGTTTCTCGCACACACTCCTATTGTACTGAGGTTTGTCTCACTCGACTCCCACACACTTTCATAATGTGTTGAAGTTTGTCCCTCAATGGTTTTTCACATTCTCCCATAAAGTTTTTAGGTTTGACCGTCACCCGGTAACTCACGCACCCTTATAATTTTTTGAGGTTTTTCTATCACTAGTTCCTCATCCTCTTTCATAATGTATTACGGTTAGTTTCTAAATGGCTGCTCATACACCCTCATATTGTTTTGAAGCTTGTCCCTCACAAACTCCTCACACAACCTCGTAATGTGTTGAGATTTGTCCCGCACTGGATACTCCCACGCCCTCATAATGTGTTGGTTTTTCTATCACTGGTTTGTCACACACCCTCATAATGTATTGAGGTTTGTCTCTCACTGGATTCTCACACACACTCAGCTAATGTGTTGAGGTTTGTCCCTCAATGGTCCTCAAATCCTCCCATAATTTTTGAGGTTTGACCGTCACCGGTAAATCACACAGCCTTGTAATTTTTGAGATTTTTCCCTCACTGGTTCCTCATACACTTTCATAATGTATTAGGGTTAGTTCCTCACAGGATGCTCATACACCATCAAATTGTTTACAAGTTTGTCTCTCACAAATTCCTCACACAACCTCGGAATGTGTTTAGATTTGTCCCTCACTGGATCCTCCTAGGCCGTCAAAAAATGTTTTGAGGTTTCTTTCTCACTGCTTTCTCACACACTCTTATTGTATTGTAGTTTGTTGTCTCACTGGATTATCACACACTCTTTTAATGTGTTCAGGTCTGTCCCTCAATGGCTTCTCACACCCTCCCATAATGTTTTGAGGTTTGACACTCACCAGTAACTCACACACCCTTATAATTTTTTCAGGTTTTTCCCCCTCTGGCTCCTCATACACTTTCATAATGTATTAGGGTTAGTTCGTCACTGGCTGCTCATACACTCTCATATTGTTTTGAAGTTTGTTCGTCACAAATTCCTCATACAACCTCGTAATATGTTGAGATTTGTCTCACTGGATCCTCCTACACCCTAATAATGTGTTGAGGTTTTTCTCTCACTGGCTTCTCACACACTCACATATCGTATTGAGGTTTGTATCTCACTGGATTCTCACACACTCTTCTAATGTGTTGATGTTTGTCCCTCAATGGTTCCTCACACAATCCCATAATGTTTTCAGGTTTGACCGTCACCAGTAACTCACGCACCCTTATAATTTTTTGAGATTTTTCCATCACTGGTTCCTCACACAGTTTCATAATGTATTTGGCTTTGTTCCTCACTGGCTGCTCATACGCCCTCATATCATTTTGAAGTTTGTCCCTCTAAAATCCTCACACAACTTCGTGATATGTTAATATTTGTCCCTCACTGGATCATCTCACGCCCTCATAATCTATTGAGGTTTTTCTTTCACTGGTTTCTTACACACCCTCATATTGTATTGAAGTTTGTCTCACTGGACTCTCTCACACTTTCTTAATGTGTTAAGGTTTGTCCCTCAATGGTTCTTCACACACTCCAATAATGCTTTGAGGTTCGACCGTCACCGGTAACTCACACACCCTTATAATTTTTGAGGTTTTTCATCACTGGTTCCTAACAAACATTCGTAAAGTATTAGGGTTAGTTCCTCACTGGCCGCTTATACACCCTCATATTGTTTGAGTTTTGTCCCTCACAAATTCATCGCACAACCTCGTAATGTTTTGAGATATTTTTCTCCCTGTTTCCTCACACGCCCTCACAATGTGCTGAGATTTTTATCCTACTGGTTTCTCACACACTTTCATATTGTAGTGAGGTTTATCCCTCACTGGTTCCTCAGACACCCTCAAACTGTGTTAAGGTATTTCCTTCACATTTTTTTTTTCACCCTCCCATAATTTTTTGAGGTTTGACCGTCACCAGTAACTCACACACCCTTATGTTTGTTTGAGTTTTTTCCATCACTGGTTCCTCACACAATTTCGTATTAGTGTTAGTTCCTCATTGGCTGCCCATACTTCCTCAAATTGTTTTTAAGTTTTTCTCTCACAAATTCCTCACACAACCTCGTAATGTGTTGAGAGTTGTCCCTCACTGGATCCTCCCACGCCCTTATAATGTGTTGAGGTTTTTCTCTCACTGGATTCTCACACACTCTCCTAATGTGGTGATGTTTGTCCCTGACTAGTTCCTCACACCCTCCTATTATGTTTTGAGGTTTTACCGTCGCCGGTAACTCAAATACCCTTATATTTTTTTGAGTTTTTTTCCAGCACTGGTTCCTCACACACTGTTTTAATGTATTAGGGTTAGTTCTTCATTGGCTGCTCATACACACGCAAATTGTTTCGAAGTTTGTCCCTGACTAATTCTTTACACAACCTCGTAATGTGTTGAGATTTGTCCCTCACTGGATCCTCCCACGTCCTCATAATGTGCTAAGGTTTCTCTCTCGCTGGTGTCTCACACACTCTCAAATTGCATTGAGGTTTGTCTCTCAATGGATTCTCACATACTCTCCTAATGTGTTGAGGTTTGTCCCTCAATAGATCCTCACACCCTCCAATAATGTTTTGAGGTTTTACCGTCACCGGTAAGTCACACACCCTTATAATTTTTTGACAGTTTTCCATCACTGGTTCTTCACACACTTTCGTAATGTATTAGGGTTAGTTCTTCACTGGCTGCTCATACACGCTTATATTGTTTTGAGGTTTGTCTCTCCCTAATTCCTCACATAACCTCATAATGAGTTCAGATTTTTCCCTCACTGTTTCTTCACACGCCCTCACAATGTGTTGAAGATTGTCTCCCACTGGTTTCTCACACGCTTTCATATTGTATTGAGGTTTATCCCTCATTGATTTCTCAAAGACCCTCATAATGTGTTGAGGTATGTCCTTCACTTGTTCCTCACTTCCTCCCATAATGTTAGGAGGATTGACCGTCACCGGTAACTCACCCGCCTTTATGATTATTTGAGGTTTTTCCATTACAGGTTCCTCACACACTTTCATAATGTATTAGGGTTAGTTCCTCACTGGCTGCTCATACAAGCTCATATTGTTTTGAAGTTTGTCCCTCACTAATTTCTCACACACCGTAGTAATGTGTCGAGATTTGTCCCTCACTGGATCCTCCCACGCCCTCATAAAGTGTTGAGGTTTTTGTCTCACTGGCTTCTCACACACTCATATTGTATTTAGTTTTATCCCTCAGCAGATCCTCACACCCTCCAAAAATGTTTTTAGTTTTGACCGTCACTTGTAACTCACACACCCTTATAATTTTTTGAGGTTTTTCCATCACTGGTTCCTCACACACTTTCGTAATGTATTAGGGTTTGCCCCTCACTGGCTGCTCATACATAATCAAATTGTTTTGAAGCTTGTCCCTCACTATTTCCTCACACAATCTCGTAATGTGTTGAGATTTGCCCCTTACTGGTTCCTCCAACACCCTCATAATGTGTTGAGGTTTTTCTCTCACTGGTTTCTCACACACACACTCATATTGTATTGAAGTTTGTCTCTCACTGGATTCTCACACACACTCCTAATTTGTTGAAGTTTGTCCCTCAATGGTTCCTCACACCTTCCCATAATGTTTTGAGGTTTGACCGTCACCAGTAACCAACACATCCATATAGTTTTCTGAGGTTTTTCCATCACTGGTTCCTCACTCAATTTCATAATGTATTAGGGTTTGTTCCTCACTAGCTGCTCATACACCCTCATATTGTTTTAAAGTTTGTCCCTCACAAATTCCTCACACAACCTCGTAATGTGTTGAGACTTGTCCATCACTGGATGCTCCCACGCCCCCATAAGTGTTGAGGTTTTTCTCTCACTGGTTTTCTCACATACTCTCATATTGTATTGTGGTTTCTCTCACTAGATTCTCACAAACTCTCATAATGTGTTGAGGTGTGTCCCTCACTAGTTCCTCGCACCCTCTTAGTATGTTTTGAGGTTTTACCGTCGCTGGTAACTCACACACCCTTATACTTTCTTGAGGTTTTTCCATCACTGGTTCCTCACACACTTTCGTAATATGTTAGGGTTAGTTCCGCACTGGCTGCTCATACAAATCAATATTGTTTTGAACTTTGTTCCTCACAAATTTCTCACACAATTTCGTAATGTGTTGAGATTTGTCCCTCACTTGATCCTCCCACGCCCTCGTAATGTGTTGAGGTTTTTCTCTCACTGTTTTTTCACACACACTCATATTGTATTGAGGCTTGTCCCTCACTGGATTGTCACACTCTCCTAATGTGTTGAGGTTTTTGTCTCAATGGTTCCTCACACCATCCCCTAACATTTTGAGGTTTGTCCGTCACCGGTAACTCGCACACACCTATGATTTTTAGAGATTTTTCCATCACTGGCTCCTCACACAGTTTCACAGTGTATTAGAGTTAGTTCCTCATTGGCTGCTCATACACCCTCAAATTGTTTTGAAGTTTGTCCCTCAGAAATTCCTCACAAAACCTCAATATATGTTGAGACTTTTCCCTCACTGTTTCCTCACACGCCCTCACAATGTGTTGAGGTTTGTCTCCCATTGGTTTTTCACACACTTTTATATTATATTGAGGTTTATCCCTCACTGGTTTCTCAAACACCCTCAAATTGTTTTGAAGTATTTCCTTCACTTGTTTTTTACACCCTCCCATTATGTTTTGAGGTTTGAAGGTCACCGGCACCTCACACACCCTTATAATCTTTTGAGTTATTTTCATCACTACTTCGTAATGTATTAGGGTTAGTTCCTTAATGGCTGCTCTTACTTCTTCAGATTGTTTTGAAGTTTATCCCTCACTAATTGCTCACACAACTTAGTGATGTGTTGAGATTTGTCCCTCACTGGATCCTCCCACGCCCTCATAATGTGTTGAGGTTATTCTCTCTCTGGTTTCTCACACACTCTCTTATTGTATTGAGGTTTGTCTCTCAATGGATTCTCACACACTCTCCTACTGTGTTGAAAATTGTCCCTCATTGGTTCCTCAAGCCCTCCCATAGATTTTTTAGGTTTGACCGTCACCGGTAACTCACTCTTAAGATTTTTTGGAGGTTTTTCCATCACTGGTTCCTCACTCTCTTTCATAATGTAATAGGTTTAGTTTCTCAATGGCTGCTCATGCACCCTCAAATCATTTAGGAGTTTCTCCCTCACAAATTCCTTAAACAACCTCGTAATGTGTTGAGATTTGCCCCTCACTGGATCCTCCCATGCCCTCATAATGTGATGAGGTTCTTTTCTCACTGGTTTCTCACACACTCTCATATTGTATTGAGGTTTGTCTCTCACTGGATTCTCACACACTCTCCTAATGTGTTGGGGTTTTTCCCTCAATAGTTCCTCAAACCCTCCCATAATGTTTTGAGGTTTGAACGTCACCCGTAACTCATACACCCTTATAATTTTTTGAGGTTTTTCCATCACTGGTTCCTCAACCACTTTCATAATGTATTAGGGTTAGTTCCTCACTGGCTTCTCATTCACCCTAAAATTGGTTTGAAGTTTGTCCCTCACAAATTCCTCACACAATCTCTTAATGTGTTGAGATTTGTCCCTCACTGGATCCTCCCACTCTCTCATAATGAGTTGGGTTTTTTTTCTCCCTGGTTTCTCATACACTTTAATATTGTATTGAGGTTTGTGTCTCGCAAGATTCTCACACGCTCTCATAATGTGTTGAGGTTTGTCCCTCACTAGTTCCTCACACCATCTTATTATGTTTTGAAGCTTTACCAAAGCTGGTAACTCACACACCCTTTTACTTTTATTAGGTTTTTCCATCACTGGTCTTTCACACACCTTCGTCATGTATTTGGGTTAGTTCCTCACTGGCTACTCATGCACCCTCATATTGTTTTGACTTTTGTTCCTCAGAGATTCCTTACACAACCTCATAATGTGTTGGGATTTTTCCTTCACTCTTTCCTCACACGCCCTCACAATGTGTTAAGGTTTGTCTCCCTTTGGTTTATCACACATTCATATTGCATTGAGGTTTATCCCTCACTGGTTTCTCCTACACCCTCAAATTGTGTTTAGGTATTTTCTTCACTAGATCCTCACACCTTCCCATAATGTTTTGAGGTTTGACCGTCACCGGTAACTCGCTTACCCTTATAATTTCCTGATTTTTTTTTCATAACTGTTCCCTCAAACACTTTCGTAATGTATAAGGGTTAGTTTTCCACTGGCTGCTCATACACCCTCATATTGTTTTGAAGTTTGTCCCTCACTAATTCCTCACAACCATGTAATGTGCTGAGATTTGTCCCTCACTGGATCCTCCCACGCCCTCATAATGTGTTGATGTTTTTCTCTCACTGGTTTCTTACACACTCTCATATTGTTTTGAGGTTTGTCTGTCACTGGATTCTCACACACGCTCCAGATGTGTTGAGGTTTGTCACTCGGTGGTTCCTCACACTCTCCTATAATGTTATAAAGTTTGACCGTCACCGGTAACTCGCCCACCCTTATAATTTTTTGAGTTTTTTCATCACTGTTTCCTCACGCACTTTCGTAATGTATAAGGGTTAGTTTCTCACTGGTTGCTCATACACTCTTATATTGTTTTGAAGTTTGTCCCTTACTAATTCCTCACACTTCATAATGTGTTGAGATTTGTCCCTCACTGGGTCCTCCCACGCTCTCATAATGTTTTTTTTTTCTCACTGGATTTTCACACCATATTGTATTGAGGTTTGTCTCGCAATAGATTCCCACACACTCTTATAATGTTCCTCACACCCTCCTATAATGATCTGAGGTTTTACCGTCACCGATAATTCACACACCGTTATATTTTTGAGATTTTTCCATCACTGGTTCCTCACACACTTTCGTCATATATTAGAGTTAGGTCCTCACTGGCTGCTCATACAGCCTCCTATTGCTTTGAGGTTTGTCCCTCACTAACTCCTCACACAACTTCATAATGAGTTGAGATTTTTTTCACTCACTGTTTCCTCACACGCCCTCACAATGTGTTGAGGTTTGTGTCCTATTGGTTTCTCACATACTTTCATATTGTATTGAGGTTTATCCCTCATTGTTTTCTCACATACCCTCAAATTTTGAGTTATTTCCTTCACTTGTTCATCACACCCTCCCATAATGTTTTGTGGTTTGACCGTCTCCGGTAACTCACACACCCTTATAATTCTTTGAGATTTTTCCGTCACTGGTTCCTTATACATTTTCATAGTGTATTAGGGTTAGTTCCTTACCGGTGCTCATATCCCTCAAACTATTTTGAAGTTTCTCCCTCACAAATTCCTCAGACAACCTGGTAATGTGTTGAGATTTGTCCCTCATTGGATCCTCCCATGCCCTATTAATGTGTTGAGTTTTTTCTCTTACTGGTTTCTCACACACACTCATGTTGTATTGATGTTTTCCTCTCGCTGGATTCTCACACACTCTTCTAATGTGTTGATGTTTTTCCCTTAATGGTTCCTCACATCCTTCCATAATGTTTTGAGGTTTAACCGTCACAAGTAAGTAACACCCTTATAATTTTTTGAGATGTTTCCATCACTGTTCCCCCACACATTCATAATGTATTAGGGTTAGTTCATGACTGGCTTCTCATACACAGTCAAAAATACTTTGAAGTTTGTCCATCACTAATTCCTCACACAACCTCGTCATGTGTTGAGGTTTGTCCCTCACTAGTTCCTCACACCCTCCTATTATGTTTTGAGGTTTTTCCGTCGCCAATAACTCGCACACCCTTATACTTTCTTAAAGTCTTTCCATCAGTGGTTCCTCACACAATTTCGTAATGTATTTGGGTTAGTTCCTCACTGGCTGCTCATGCACCCTCACATTGTTTTGAGTTTTGTCCCTCAGAAATTCCTCACACAACCTCATAATGTGTTGTGATTTTTCCCTCAGTTTCCACACACGCCCTAACAATGTGTCGAGGTGTGTCTCCCATTGGTTTCTCACACATTCATATTGTATTGAGGTCTATCCCTCACTGGTTTCTCACACGCCATAGATTTGTGTTGAGTTATTTCCTTTACTTGTTCCTGAAACCCTCCCATAATGTTTTGAGGTTTGACCGTCACCGGTAACTTACACACCCATATAATTTTTTGAGCTTCTTCCATCAGTGTTTCCTCATACATTTTCTTAATATATTAGTGTTAGTTCCTCAATGGCTGTTCAAACACCATAAAAACTGTTTTGATATTTGTCCCTCACATATTCCTCACAGAACCTCGTAATGTGTTGAGATTTGTCCCTCACTGGATCCTCCTATGCCCTCATAATGTGTTGAGGTTTTTCTCTCACTGGTTTCTCACACACACACTCATATTGTATTAAGTTTTTTTTTTTCTCACTGGATTTTCACACACTCTCCTGATGTGTTGAGGTTTGTCCCTCAGTGGTTCCTCACACCTGCCCGTAATATTTTGAGGTTTGACCGTCACCGGTAACTCACACACCCTTATAATTTTTTGAGGTCTTTCCATCACTGGTTCCTCAAAAACTTTCATAATGTGTTAGGGTTAGTTCCTCACTGGCTGCTAATTCACCCTCAAACTGTTTTGAAGTTTCTCCCTCAAAAATTCCTCACACAACCTCTTAATGTATTGAGATTTATCCCTCACTGGATCCTTCCACGCCCTATTAATGTGTTGAGGTTTTTCTTTCTCTGTTTCTCACACACTCATATTGTATTGAGATTTGTGTCTCACTAGATTCTCACATTCTCATAATGTGTTGAGGTTTGTCCCTCGCAAGTTGCTCATACCCTCCTGTTATGTTTTGAGGTTTTACCGTCACCGGTAACTCACTCACCCTTTTCCTTTTTTGATGTTTTTCCATCTCTGGTTCTTCACACACTTTCGTAATATATTAAGGTTAGTTCCTCAGTGGTTGCTCATGCACCCTCATATTGTTTTGAGGTTTGTCCCTCAGAAATTCCATACACAGCCTTATAATGTGTTGAGATTTTTCCCTTACTGTTTCCTCACACGCCCTCACAATGTGTTGAGGTTTGTGTCCCATTGGTTTTTCATACGCTTTCATATTGTATTGAGGTTTATCCCTCACTGGTTTCTCACACACCCTCAATTTGTGTTGAGGTATTTTCTTCACTTGTTCCTCACACCCTTTCAAAATGTATTGAGGTTTGACCGTCTCCGGTAACTCAAACACCATTATAATTTTTTGAGGTTTTTCCATCACTATTTCCTTATACACTTTCGTAATGTATCAGGGTTAGTTCCTCACTCGCTGCTCATACGCCCTTAAACTGTTTTGAAGTTTGTCCCTCACAAATTCCTCACACACCCTCGTTATGTGTTGAAATTTGTTCCTCACTGGATCCTCCCAAGCCCTCATAATGTGTTGAGACTTTTCTCTCACTGGTTTCTCACACACTCTCATATTGCATTGAGGTTTATCTCTCACTGGATTATCACACACTTTCCTAATCTGTTGACATTTGTCCCTCAATGGTTCCTCACATCCTCCCCTAATGTTTTGAGGAATGACCGTCACCGGTAGCTCACACACCCTCATAATTTTTTGAGGTTTTTCATCACTGATTCCTCATACTTTCATAATGTATTAGGGTTAGTTCCTCATTGGCTGCTCATACACCCTCAAGTTGTTTTGAAGTTTGTCTCTATCTAATTCCTCACACAACCTCGTAAAGTGTTGAGATTTGTCCCTCACTGGATCCTCTCACGCCCTCATGCTGTTTTGAGGTATTTCTCTCACTGGGTTCTCACACACTATCCTAATGTGTTGATGTTTGTCCCTCAATGGTTCCTCACATCTTCCCATAATGTTTTGAGGCTTGACCGTCACCAGTAACTCTCACTCCCATATAATTTTTTGAGATTCTTCCATCACTGGGTCCTCACACACTTTCATAATGTATTAGGGTTAGTTCCTCACTGGCTTCTCATACACCATCAAATTGTATTGAAGTTTGTCCCTAATAAATTCCTCACACAACCTCGTCATGTGTTAAGATTTGTCCCTCACTGGATCCTTCCACGCCCTCATTATGTGTTGAGGTTTTTCTCTCACTAGCTTCTCACACACTCTAATATTGTATTGAGGTCTGTCTCTCCCTGGATTCTCAGACTCTCCTAATGTAATGAGGTTTTTCCCTCAATGGCTCCTTACACCCTCCCAAAATGTTTTGAGGGTTGACCGTCACCGGTAACTTACACACCCATATAATTTTTTGTTTCTTCCATCACTGGTTCCTCGCACACTTCGTAATGTATTAGGGTTAGTTCTTTACTGGCTGCTCATATACCATCAAATTGTTTTGAAGTTTGTCCCTCACAAATTACTCACACAACCTAGTAATGTATTGAGATTTATCCCTCACTGGATGTTCCCACGTCCTATTAATGTGTTTTTTTTCTCGCTGATTTTTCACACACTCATATTGAATTGAGGTTTATCCCTCATTGGTTTCTTACACACCCTCAAATTGTGTTGGGGTATTTACTTCTCTAGTTCCTCACGCCCTCCCATAATGTTTTGAGGTTTGACCGTCACCGGTAACTCACACACCCTTATAATTCTTTGAGTTTTTTCCATCACTGTTTCCTAATACATTTTTGTAATGTATTAGGGTTAGTTCCTCACTGGCTGCTTAAATGCCATCAAATTGTTTTGAAGTTTTTCCCTCTCATATTCTTCACACAACCTCGTAATGTGTTGAGATTTGTCTCTCACTTGATCCTCACACTCCCTCATAATGTGTTGAGGTTCTCTCTCACTAGTTTCTCAGACACACTCATATTGTATTGAGGTTTGTCTCTCACTGTATTCTCACACACTCTCCTAATGTGTAAAGTTTTGTCCCTCAATGGTTCATCACATCCCCCCATAAAGTTTTTAGTTTTGAACGTCACCGGTAACTCACACACCCTTATAATTATATGAGGGGTTTTCATCAATGGTTCCTCATACAATTTCGTAATGTATTAGGGTTATTTTCAAATGGCTGCTCATACACCCTCAAAATGTTTTGAAGTTTGTCCCTCACAAATTGCCTATACAAAATTGTAATGTGTTGAGATTTGTCCCTCACTGGATCCTCCCACGCCTTCATAATGAGTTGAGGTTTTTCTCTCGCTAGTTTCTCACACACACTCCAATGATATTGAGGTTTGTCTCTCACTAGATTCTCACACACACTCATAATGTTCCTCACATCCTCCTCTAATGTTTTGAGGTTTTACCGTAACCGGTAATTCACACACCCTTATATTTTTTTGAGATTTTTCCGTCACTGTTTCCTCAAACGCCTTCACTGGTTCCTCACACACTTTCATACTGTATTGAGGTTTATCCCCCACTAGTTTCTAACACCCTCATAATGTGTTGAGGTTTGTCCCTCACTCGTTTCTCACACCCTCCTATTATGTTTTGAGAGTTTACCGTCGACTGTAACTCACACACACTTTTGCTTTTTTGAGGTTTTTCCATCACTGGTTCCTCACACACTTTCGTAATGTATCAGGGTTAGTTCCTCAGTGGCTGCACATGCACCCTCATATTGTTTTGAGGTTTGTCCCCCAGAAATTCCACACTCAACCTTATAATGTGTTGAGATTTTTCCCTCACTGTCTTCTCACACGCCCTCAAAATATGTTGAGGTTTGTCTCCCACTGGTTTCTCGTACACTTTCATATTGTAATGAGGTTTATCCCTCACTGGTTTCTCACACACCCTCAATTTGTGTTGAGGTATTTTCTTCACTTGTTCCTCACACCC
>JAUUDW010271986.1:0-13789 GCA_032361385.1 Panulirus guttatus | reverse complement strand
ATATATAGCGTTATCAAGATTACCTTGATTAGGACATTCAGTCGCCCGTGCCGTCTTAAGTAACATGAAAATGAGTTTCCCTAAAAATGTTGGCTTCATCACCCCATTTAGTCTAAAGGTGGTTTAAGCTTGTCACTTCAGCGTAGCGAACACCGAAAATCCTTCATGGAAGTTAGCGTGTTGCTGATCCGGTGACCTATCCTTATGTACTGACATCTGGCACCAGCTGCAGGGTAGCCGGGCGTGACTAGAGCTAGGTCGACGGTAACTAGTCAGCCATAACGATCAACATAAGGTCCGGCAAGACTTGTTCTGACCGTGTGTGTGGACAAGTCTATATAACCTGTGATTAATACAGCTGTTCCTGCAGGTACGTTGTATCAGACTCAGGATCATCCTCACTCAACACTGACTCTGGCATGCTGAGGAGGGGGCTACTTGGGGGTAGTGTGAGGCGCTGGTACAGTTGAGCGAGGCGGATGGTGCCCCCGGTGGACGGTGGAAGCAGTTTGAAGGGAGGTGTTCATGTCGGGTTGAAGCAGCAGGGAGAAACACCCTTCTTCCCTTTGCTCCCTAGGGGGTCTGGGGGGAGTGGATGAGTAGGTAGCATGGGAAGGAGGATAGGTGGGATGGGGAAGTGGTGAAGGATTTGTCTGAGGAGCAGGGAGGAGTAGCTTAGGGGGTTTACATGAGAAAGACAGACAACAGGAGGCCTGATTGGCTCACGACTGGGTTGTCTGTTAAAGAAAAAAAAGTTGAACTTGACAAGAAAATGTAATTCTGCTCACCAATCTTTCAAGCTATCACCGACTCCCCGCTGCTGCACATTAGCCTTCTACTGTCCCCGTTATCGCTGTCGTTTATACAGTTTATTTCTAGAGTTTTTCTCAGAGTATGCATAAATCTATAACGTATTTGTTTAAAGGACCTTTGAGGGTATATATTGTCTTAGCATTCACTACGTCTGAAGGCAACTTATTCCAGTGCTCAACACGCTTATAGTAGAAGGTTTTTCCACGTCCGTATGACATCTTGTACCTTTGAATTTTATTCCATTTGTACTGGTAACCGTGCTTTCTTGTATATCGAGAAGATGTTCGTCCTTTACGTTATCGAACTTCTTCAGAATTTAGAACACTTGAATTAAGTCTCTCACTGATCATTGACCATTAGAGTTGTCAGAGTCTCTCACTGATCCTTTACCATAAGAGTTGTCAGGATTTGTCATTGATCGTTGACCATAGGAGTTGTCAGAGTCTGTCACTGATCATTGACCATAGCAGTTGTCAAAGTCTCTCACTAGTAATTGACCATTGGAGTTGACAGGGTCTTTCATTGATCATTGACGATAAGAATTGTCAGAGTTTCTCCATTATAATTGACCATAAGAGTTGTTAGTCTCTCAATGGTCAGTGACCATAAGAGTTGTCAGACTCTCTCGTTGATCATTGACCAAAAGAGTTGTCAGGGTCTGTCACTGGTCAATGAGCACAGGAGTTGTCAGAGTCCTTCATCTTTTAGTTACCGTGAAAGCTGCCTCAGAAAGTCGTTGATCAGTCGTCAGGTGTGTCACTTTCCGATTCACTAGAATCAGGTGTGTCAGTCTCCGAATCACTAGAATCAGGTGTGTCACTTTCCGAATCACTAGAATCAGGTGTGTCACTTTCCGAATCACTAGAATCAGGTGTGTCAGTTTCCGAATCACTAGAATCAGGTGTGTCAGTTTCCGAATCACTAGTATCAGGTGTGTCATTTTCCGAATCACTAGTATCAGGTGTGAGACTTCCCGATCCAGTAGTAAAAGGTGTGACAGCATTTGCTGCAGCATCAGCAGTAGTGCCAGTGTCTGATGCTACAGTAGCAGGGATGCCTTGTTCTGTTGAGACTGTACAAGCTTGTGAGGGGTCCGTGGATGATGGGGATAAGCAACTGTCATCCATAATCTGAAAAGATAGGTAAGAAGATGAATATTACCTGAATTATTTCGATAAGCCTTTGAGAATCATGCAAATAAATTTAGTGAGGTGGGAATAATGAGATGTTTGGCGAAATTACCTTGTACAGCAATATATGTACATATATATATAATGGGATATTTTGTGGAACAATATATCATGTAATGAGATATGTTGTACAACAACATATCAAGTATTGAAATGTATTTTACAAGAACATACTGGGATATATTGTACAAAATGTATTGTGCAATAACATATGTACTGAGATATGTTGTATAACAACATGTATTGTACGACAACATATAGTGTTTGAGATGTTTTCCCTAGTGACTAACATGACAGATAAAGAGCCCATAGTCTCAGGTGAAAGTAAGTGAAAAGTATTATAGAAATTTACCTGTTGTTTGTAGACATGACTCTTGAAGGAAGAATGGTTGCAGATAAAAGGAAAGATGAAAGGATCAAGGGAAATTCATAGCTCAGTCGTGCGAATGAAGAGAGAATCATAAGGTCGATCCTCGAGTGGTTGTTCTCCACAAAGGAGCAGTAGGCAGCAGCAGCCAGACGTGTGCTTTGGGGTAAGAATACATGCGGACACCTCACGAAAAGAGCTGCCGAAAGTATCCCTTCAGCGCAGAACTAGAAGCGTCGCGCAGCACAGAAGAGTGGGTTGACGAGAAAGGAGACCCAGATCATCAATGACAGGGAAGTCTGTTGAGACCGCTGCTTCACAGTGATGTGTGGAAGTAATCTCCACACACATGTCAACAGCACTCCATACCAGGCTGAAGAAAACCCCCTTATACGTATATGAAAGATATGTTCACAAGAAAAATAGGGATACACTTGACACTTGCTTTTGGAAAGCTAACTTCGTGGTGTTGAATCAGTATGTGAGGTTTCCAGGATATGGTCATAACCAGGCCGTATATGTTACTATGGGGTTGAATGGTCAAGTTTTTAAGTGGGATGAAGGAAAACGAATGATTCTACGAAAGAAACACAAGGAAGGAAATACTGAGTTCTACAATTTTGAACTGAACCATCCCATTCTTAGATGTTGCACGTGTCTTAAACGATAGAGAAAATATGTTTAGTTGTACATGAATTGTATACTAATATAATTCACTACTCATCATATGAAGCATATTATTCATTTGGTGTTGTATCTTATTCACCTGGTGAAGAATATTATTATTTGGTAATACATATTATTCATCTGGTGAAATATGTTATTCATTAGGTAAGTTTACTATTCTCTTGGTGAAGTATATTCGCGTCAGGTAAGCAACGTCCTCCTGTCGACCTCGCTAAATGAACATTATGAAATGCAAATGAATAGCAGATACTGGTTGTAGTGTTTCCCTGGGGCAAGGAAAGGCATTGGTACTAGTGTTTCCCTAAGGTAGGGAAAGGCACAGGTACTAGTATTTCCCTGAAACAGGGCGAGACACCGGTACTAGTATTTTCTTTGGATAGGAAGAAGCAATGGTCTTAGTGTTTCCCTGGGGAAGGTAGTGGCTTGTCTTGGTGTTTCCAAGAGGCAGTGAGAGGCACTGGTGCAAGAATTTCCCTGAAGCAGGGAGAGGCATTAGTACTAGTATTTCCCTGAGGCAGTGAGAGGTACTATTACTAGTACTTCCCTGAGGTAAAGAGAGGCACTGGTCTTGGTGTTAACCGGGGGTAGGGAGAGACAATGGTACTTAAGTCTCCCTAGGGCAAAGAGAGGCATTGGTCTTAGTGTTTCCCTGAGGAAGTGAAAGACACTGGTCTTAGTGTTTGCCAAAGACAATTAGAGGCATTGGTCTTAGTGTTTTCTTTGGTTCAGTAGAGGCACTGATCTTAGTGCTTTCCTATGGCAGAGAGAGACCTTTGCCTTAGTGTTTCTTTGAAGTAGGGAGAGTTTCTGGTATCTGGGGTTCCTGGGGCAAAGAGGGCACTGGTCGTAGTGTTTCCCTAAGACACGGAAAGGCATTGGTACTAGAATGTCCCTGAGGCAAGGAGAGGCAATGATTCCAGAGTTACCTTGAGGCATGGAGAGGCACTGGTCTTAGTGTTTCCTTGAGAAACTGAGAGGCACTGGTCATAGCGTTTACCAAAGACAATGAGAAGCATGGGTCTAGGTGTTTAATGTTTTCTTAGGGTAAGTAGAGCCACTGATCTAAGTGTTTTCCTGGGGCAAGGAGAAGCACTAGTCTTAGCATTTCCCTGAGGTAGGGAGAGAGACTGGTTTTAGTTTATCGTTGGAGCAAGAAAAGGCACTGGTCCTAGTGTTTCCCTGGGGTACGGACAGTCACTGTTACTAGTGTTTCTCTGAGGTGGGCAGAGTCACTGATCTTAGCGTTTTCCTAGAGCAAGGAAAAGCTTTGGTCTCACTGTTTCTTTAAGGCAGGGAGAGAAACTGATTTTAGTGTTTGCCAAAGATGATGAGAGGCATTTGTCTAAGTGTTTTCTTGGGGTAAGTAGAGGCAACGATCTTAGTCTTTTTCCAGGGCAGGGAGAGGCCTTAGTTTAGTGTTTGTTTAAGGCAGAGAGAGGCACTGGTATCCGAGTTTCCTGAGGCAGGGAGAGGTACTAGTCTTCGTATTTCCCTGGGGTAGGGAGAGGCACTGGTACTAATGTTTACCTGAGGCAGGAGGAGACAGTGGAATTAGTGTTTACCTTGGGAAGTTAGAGCCACTGGTCTTAGTGTTTCCCTGGGGAAGGGGAAGACTGTGGACGTAGTGTTTACCTTGTGAAGTTAGAGGCATTGGCCTTAGTGTTTCCCGGGGAAAGTGGGAGGCATTAGTCTTAGTGTTTACCTGGGAAGTTAAGAGGCACTGGTCTCAGTGTTTCCCTAAGGAAGTGAGAGAGACTGGTCCTAGTGTATTCCAAAGAAACTGAAAGGTATTGGTCTTAGTGTTGTCCTGGGGTAAGTATAGGCACTTATGTTTGTGTTTTCCTAGGGCAGCAGTAGACCTTAGTCTTAGTGTTTCTTTGAGGCAGGGAGGGACACTGGTTTCTGGGCTTCCTGGGTCAGGGAGATACACTGGGGCTAGTGTTTCCATAGGGTAGGGAAAGACACTTGTCTTAGTGTGTACCTCTAGGGCAGGGAGAGGCACTGGTCTTTGTGTCTCCTAGAAGGAGTGAGAGGCACTGGTCTTAATGTTTGCCAAAGATAACGAGGTTCCTTAGTCTTAGTGTTTCTTTAAAGCAGGGAGAGGCACTGGTATCTGGGTTTCCTAAGTTAAGGAGAGTCACTGGTTTCGGTGTTTTCCTGGGATAGGGAGAGGCAGTGATCTTAGTGTTTCCTTAAATTGGTGAGAGGCATTGGTCTTAGTTTTTCCCTGAGACATTGGCACTAGAATTCCCCTGAGTCAAGGAGAGGCACTGGTCTTAGTGTTTCCCTGGGGTAAGAAGAGGCACTGGACTTAATGCTTCTTTGGGGTAGGGAGAGGCGCTTCTCTAGTGTTTCCCTAAGGCAGGGAGAGGCACTGGTCTTAGTGTATCCCTGGGGTAAGAAGAGGCACTGGACTTAGTGCATCCTTAGGGTAGGGAGAGGCACTGGTCTTAATGTTTGCCAAATACAATGATAGGTATTAGTTTAAGTGTGTTCCTGGGGTAAGCAGAGGCACTGATCTTTGTTTTCCTGGGGCATAGAGAAGCCTTGGTCTTAGTGATTCTTTGAGGCACGGAGAGGCACTGATATCTGGGTTTCCTGAGTCATAGAGATGCACTGGTTTTATTGTTTCCCTGGGGTAGGGAGGGACACTGATCTTAGCGTTTCCCTGAAGTAGGAAAAGACATTGGTCCTAGTGTTTCCCTGAGACAAAAAGCGACACTGGCACGGGAGTTTCCCTGAGGCAAGGAGAGGCACTGTCCTTAGTGTTTCCCTGAAACAAGAGAGAGGCAATGATCTTAGAGTTTCCCTGAGGCAGAAAGAGGCACTGGTACAAGGGTTTCCCTGACTCGGGAAGAGGCACTGGTCTTAGCGTTTCCCTTGGGTACGGAGAGGCACAGGTCTTAGTGTTTTCCTGGGTTAAGGAGAGGTATTTGTCTTTGTATATAACTGCTGCAAGGAAAGGCACTAGTCATAGTGCTTCCATAAGGAAGTGAGAGGCACTGGTCTCATTGTTTGATGAGACAATGAGAGGCATTGGTCTGTGTTTTCTTAGGGTAAGTATAGGCACTCATTTCAGTTCTTTATTTGGGCAGGGAAAGGCCTTTGTCTTAGCGTTATTTCGAGGCAGGGCGAGGCAGCGGCATCTAGGTTTCATGAGGCAGGGAGAGGAACTGGCCTTAGTGTTTCCCTAGGGTTTGGAGAGACACTAGTCTTAGTGTATTTCTGGGGTAAGGAGAGGCAGTGGTCTTAGTGCTTCCTTGAGGAAGTGAGAGGGACTGTTCCAAGTGTTTGCCAAAGACAATGAAAGGCATTGGTCTAAACATTTTCCTTGGGTATGTAGAGGCACTAATCTCAGCTTTTTCCTAAGGCAGAAAAAGGCCTTGGCCTTAGTGCTTCCTTGAGACAGGGAGAGACACTGGTTTCTGGGCTTCCTGAGGCACAGAGAGAGATGCACTTGGGTTAGTGTTTCCCTGGGGTAGGAAGAGACACTGGTATTAGTGTATCTTTAGGACAAGGAGAGGCACTGTTCCTAGCATTTCTCTGAGGGAGTGAGAGGTAGTGGTCTTAATGTTTGCCAAAGACAATGAGAGGCCTTAGTCTTAGTGTTTCTTTGAGGCAAGGAGAGGTACTGGTATCTGGCTTTCCTGAGTCAAGGAGAGGCACTGGTCTTAGTGTATCCTTGGGGTAGGTAGAGGCAGTGATATTAGTGTTTCCCTGATGTAGGGGGTGGCGCTGGTCTCATTGTCTCCCTGAGACAAGGAGAGACACTAGCACTAGAGTTTCCCTGAGGCAAGGAAAAGAACTGGCCTAAGTGTTTCCATGAAAGAGGGAGAGGCACTGGTCTTAGAATTTCCATAAGGCAGAGAAAGGCACTGGTACTAGGGTTTCCCAGAAGCGGGAAGATGCACTGGTCTTTTGTTGCCCTGGTGCAGGGAGAGGCACTGGTCTCAGCATTTCCCTGGGGTAGCGATTAGAGGTACCGATCTTAATGTTTGCCAAAGACAATGTGAGGCATTGGACTAAGTGGTTTCTTGGGGTAAGTAGAGGCACTGATCTTTGTGTTTTCCTTAGTCTTGGAGAGGCCTTGGTCTTATTGTTCCCCTGGGGCAAGGAGAGGCACTAGACTTGAGGAAGTGAGAGGAACTGGTCCAAGTGTTTGCCAAAGACAATGAAAGGCATTGGTCTAAACATTTTCTTTGGGTAAGTAGAGGCACTAATCTTAGCTTTTTCCTGGGACAGAAAGAAGCCTTGAACTAAGTGTTTCTTTGTGGCAGGGAGAGACACTGTTTTCTGGGCTTCCTGGGGCAGAGAGATGCACTTGGGTTATTGTTTCTTGGGTAGGGAGAGACACTGGCACTAGAGCGTCTTTAGGGCAAGGAGAAGCACTATTCCTAGCGTTTCTCAGAGGGAGTGAAAGGTAGTGAGTGGTCTTATTGTGTGCGAAAGACAGTGAGAGGCATTGGTCTAAGTGTTTCCTTGGGGTATGTATAGGCATTGATTTTAGTGCTTTTCCCTGGGCAGGGAGAGGCCGTTGTCTTAGTGTTTCTTTGAGGCAGACAGACGCACTGGCATCTAGGTCTCCTGAGGCAGTGAGAGGAACTTGTCTAAGTGTTGCCCTAAGGTAGGCATAGGCGCGGGTCTTACTGTTTCCCTGGGGTATGGGGAGGCATGGGTCTTAGTGTATTCCTGGGGTAAGGAGAGTCTCTTGTTTTAGTGCTTCCTTAAGGAAGTGAGAGAGATTGGTCCAAGTGTTTGCCAAAGACAATAAAAGACATTGGTCTAAGTGTTTTCCTAGGGTAACTAGAGGCACTGACCTTAGTGTTTTCCTCGGCCAGAAAGAGGCCTTGATCTTAGTGCTTCTTTGAGGCAGGGAGAGAAACTGGTTCTGAGTTTCCTGGAGGAGGGAGAGGCACTTCAGATAGTGTTTCCCTGCGGTAGGGAGGTACACTAGTCTCAGTGCATCTCTAGGGTAAGGAGAGGCCCTGGTCGTAGTATATCCCTGAGGATGTAAGAGGCACTGGCCTTAGTGCTTGCTAAAGCCAATGAGAGGCATTGGTCTAAGTGTTTTCTTAGGGTATGTAGACGCACTGATCTTAGTATTTTCCAAGGGCATGGAGAGGTCCTGGTCTTGATATTTCTTTGAAGTAAGGAGAGGCACTGGTATCTGGGTTTCCTGAGTCAAGGAGAGGCACTGGTCTTATTGTTCTTCTGGGGCAAAGAGAGGCACTGATCTTATTGTTTCCCTTAGGAAGTGAGAGGCACCGGTCTTACTGTTTACCAAAGAGTAATAGGCATTCGTGTGAGTATTTTCTTGGAGTAAGTAGAGGCACTGATCTTAGATTTTTCATAGGGCAGGTAGAAGCCTTGGCCTTACAGTTTCTTTGAGGCAGGGAGGGACATCTGTATTTAGGTTTCCTGGGGCAGGGAGAGGCACTGTTTTTAGTGTTTTCCTGCGGTCGAGAGGGCATCTGGTTTTTGTGTTTCCCTAAGGCAGGGAGAGACACTGGAACGAGAGTTTCCGTGAGGCTGGAAGAGGCACTGGTCTAAGAGTTTCACTGTGGTAAGGAGAGGCGCTGATCTTAGTGTATCCCTTGGGAAAGGAGAGACACTTGTCTTAGTGTTTTCCTGAGGAAGTGAGAGGCAGTAGTCTTATTGTTTACCAAAGACATTGAAACTTGGATGAACTTGGATTTAGTGTTTCTTAAGACAAGGAGAGGCACTGGTATCTGGTTTTCCTGGGACAGGGAGAGAAACTTGTCTTATTGTTTACCGGGGGTAGGAGAGACACTGGTTTCAGTGTATCCCTGGGGCATGGGGAGGCACTGATCTTAGTGTTTACCTGAGGAAGTGAGATGGACTGGTCCCAGTATTTGCCAAAGACAGTGAAAGGTATTGGTCTAAGTGTTTTCTTAGGGTAAGTGGAGGCACTGAACTTAGTGTTTTCCAAGAGCAGAAGAGGCCTTGGTCTTAGAGTTTCTTTGAAGCAGGGAGAGACACTGGTTTCTGGGCTTCCTGGGGCAGAGAGACGCACTTGGGTTAGTGTTTCCCTTCAGTAGGGAGAAAAACTGGTCTTAGAGTATCTTTAGGACAAGGAGAGGCACTGGACTCAGTGTTTCCCAGAGAGAGTTAGAGGCATTGGTCTTAATGTTTGCCAAAGATTATGAGAGGCCTTGTTCTTAGTGTTTCTTTGAGGCAATGAGAGGCACTGGTATCTGGGTTTCCTGAGTCAAAGAAAGGCACTGGTTTTAGTGTTTCCCTGGGGTAAGGAGAGGCAGTGATCATATTGTTTCCTTGAATTAGGGAGAGGCACTGGTCTCAGTGTTTCCCTGAGGAAAGGAGAGATACTGGCACTAGAGTTTTCCTGAGGTAAGGAGAGGCACTGGCCTTATTGTTTCCTAAAACTGGGAGAGGCACTGGTCTTAGATTTTCCTAGAGGTGGGTAGAGACGCTGGTTTTAGTGTTTCCCTGGTGTAGGGAGAGGCACTGGTCTTAGTGTTTCCCTGAAGCTGCGATTAGAGGTAGTGGTTGTAGTGCTTACTAAAGTCAATGAGAGGCATTGGACTAAGTGCTTTCTTGGGGTAAGTAGAGGCACTGATCTTAGTGTTTTCCTGGGTCTTGGAGAGGCCATGGTCTTTGTATATCCCTGGGGCAAGGGGAGGCACTAACTTTAGTGTTTCACTGAGGAGGAGAGAGGCACTGGTCTTATTGTTTGCCAGAGACAATGAAAGGTTCTGGTCAAAGTGCTTTCTTGGGTTAAGTATAGTAACTGATTTTAGTTTTGTCCTTTGGGCAGGGAGAAGCCGTCGACTTAGTGTTTCTTTAAGGCAGAGAGAGGCACTGGCATCTAGGTTTCCTGAAGCAGGGAGAGGAACTAGTCTAAGTGTTAACCGAAGATAGGTAGAAGCACGGGTCATAGTGTTTCCCTGGGGTATGGAGAGGCACTGGTCTTAGTGCTTCCTTGAGGAAGCGAGAGGGACTGTTCCAAGTGTTTGCCAAAGACGATGAAAGGCATTGGTCTAAGTGTTTTCCTGGGTAGGTAGAGGCTTTGATCTTAGTGTTTTCCTAGTGCAGAAAGAGGCCTTGATTTTAGTGTTTCTTTGAGGCAGGGAGAGACATTGGTTTCTGGGATCCCTGGAGCAGAGAGAAGCATTGGGGATAGTGCTTCCCTGAGGTAGGGAGAGACACTGGCCTCATTGTATCTCTAGGGCAAGGAGAGGCGCTGGTCGTAATCTTTCCCTGAGGAAGAGAGAGAGAGGCACTGGTCTTAATGTTTGCCAAAGACAGAGAGAGGCATTGGTCTAATTTTTTTCTTGGGGTAAGTAGAGGCACTTATCTTAGTATTTTCCGAGTGTATGGAGAGGCCATTGTCTTAGTGTTTCTTTAAGGCAAGGAGAGGCACTGGTATCTGGTCATAGTGTTTCCTTAGGGTAGGGAGAAGCACTGAACTTAGTGCTTCCCTGAGATAGGGAGAGGCAATTCTCTTAGTTTTTCCCTAAGGCAGGAAGAGGCACTGGTCTTAGCGTTTACCTGGGGTACGAAGAGGCGCTGGTACTATTGTTTCCCTGAGGCCGGAAGATGCACTGGTCTTAGTGTTTCCCTGAGGGAGGAAGAGACACTGGCATTACTGTTTCACTGAGGCAGAGAAAGGCAATGGAGTTAGTGTTACCTGAAGGTAGGGAGAGGTACTAGTCTTAGTGCTTTCCTTGGGTACGGAGAGGCACTCTTCTTAGTGTATCCCTGGGGTAGGGAGAGGCACTGGTCTAGGTGTTTCCCTGGGGTAGGGAGAGGCACTAGTCTTAGTGTTTTCCTGGGGTAGGGAGAGGTACTAGTCTTAGTGTTTTCCTGGGGTCGGGAGAGGCACTAGTCCTAGTGTATCCCTGGGAAGGAAAGTCACTGGTCTTAGTGTTTCCATGAGGAAGTGAGAGGCACTGGTCCTTGTGATTGCCAAAGACATTGAAAGGCATTGGACTAAGCGTTTTCTCGGGGTAAGTAAAGACACTGATATCAGTGCTTTCCTAGGGCAGAAAGAGGCCTTGGTCTTAGTGTTTCTTTGAGGCAGGGAGAGACACTGGGTTTTAGGCTTTCTAGGGCAGGGAGATGCACTGGGGTTAGTGTTTCCCTGGGACAAGGAGAGACGCTGGTCTTATTTTATCTCTAGCGCAAGAAGAGTTTCTGGTTTCAGCGTTTCCCTGAGGGAGTGAGAAGCACTGGTCTTAATGTTTGCCAAAGACAATGAAAGGTATTGGTCTAAGTATTTTCCTAGGGTAAGAAGAGGCACTGATCTCGGTGTTTTCTTAGGGCATGGAGAGGCCTTAGGCTTATGATTCTTTAAGGCAAGGAGAGGCACTGATATTTGGGTGTCCTGAGTCACTGATCTTAGTGTTTTCCTGAAGTAGTGAGAGACAATGGTCTTAGTGTTTTCTTGAGGTAAGGAGAGACACTGGCACGGAAGTTTCCCTGAGGCAAGGAGAGGCACTAGCCATGGTGCTTCCCTGAAACAAAGAGAGGCAATGGTCTTAGAGTTCCCCTGAGGGAGAGAGAGGCATTGGTACTAAAGTTTCCCGGACGCGGGAAGAAGCACTGGTCTAGGTGTTTTCCTAAGGTAGGGAGAGGCACTGGTCTTAGTCTTTCCCTGTGGTAGAAAGAGGTACTGGTCTTATTGCTTGCCAAAGACAATGAGACTCACTGGTCTAAGTGCTTTCTTGGGAAAATAAGAGGCACTGATCTTTGTGTTTTCCTAGGGCAGAGAGAGGCATTGGTCTTAGTGTTTCTTTAAGGCACGGAGAGGCACTGGTATTTTGTTTTCCTGGAGAATGTAGAGGTATTGTTCTTAGTGTTTACCTAGGGTGGGAGAGGCACTGGTTTTAGTGTATCCCGGGGCGAGGGGAGGGAATGGTCCTAGTGTTTCCCTGAAGAAGTGAGAGGCACTGGTCCTTGTAATTGCCAAAGACATTGAAAGGCATTGGACTAAGCGTGTTCTTGGGGTAATAAGAGACGCTGATCTCAGTGTTTTCCTAGGGTAGAAAGAGGCTTTGATCTTACTGCTTCTTTGAGGCAGGAAGGGACACTGGTTTCTAGGCTTCCTTGGGCAGAGAGATGCACTGGCGTTAGTGTTTCCCTGGGGCAGGGAGAGACACTAGTCTTAGTTTATCTCTAGTGCAAGAGTAGGCACTGGTCTTAGTGTTTTCCTGAGACAAGGAGAGACACTAGCACGGGAGTTTTCCTGAAGTAGGGTAAGGCACTAGACATAGTGTTTCCCTGACACAAACAGATGTAATGGTATTAGAGTTTCCCTGAGAGAGAGAGAGGCACTAGTATTAGTGTTTCCCTGACGCGGGAAGGGGCACTGGTCTTAGTGTTTCACTAGGGTAGGGAGAGGCACAGGTCTTAGTGTTTACCTCGGGTAGTGAAAGGCATTGGTCTTTGTGTTTCCCTGGTGCAAGGAGAGGCACTGGTGTTAGTGTTTCCCTGAGGAAGTGAGAGACACTGGTCTCATTGTTTGCCAAAGACAATGAGAGGCTTGGTTTAAGTGTTTACTTGTGATAGATATAGGCACTGATTTTAGTTTATTCCTAGAGCAGGGAGAGGCTTTCTTCTAAGTGTTATTTTGAGGCATGGGGAGGTACTGGCATCTGGGTTTCCTCAGGCAGAGAGAGGCATTGGTCTAAGTATTTCCTTACGGCAGGTAGAGACGCTTGTCTTAGTGTTTCCCTGGGGTATGGCAAGACAATGGTCTTAGTGTATTTCTGGGATAAGAAGAGGCACTGGTCATAGTTTTTCCTTGAAGAAGTGAGAGGGACTAGTCCAAGCGTTTGCCAAAGACAATGAAAGACATTAGTCTAAGTCTTTTCCTTGGGTAAGTAGAGGCACTGATCTTAATGTTTTCCTAGGGCCGAAAGAGGCCTGGTTCTTAGTGCTTCAGTGAGGCAGGGAGAGATACTAGTTCCTGGGTTTCCTGGGGCAGGGAGAGGCACTTGGGATAATGTTTCCCTGGGGTGGGGAGAGACACTGGTCTTAGTGTATCTCTAGGTCAAGGAGAGGCACTGGTTTTAGTGTTTCCCGGAGGGAGTGAGCTTCACTGACTTAATGTCTGCCAAAGATATCGGGAGGCTTTGGACTTAGCGTTTCTTTGAGGCAAGGAAAGGCACTGGTCTCAGTGTTTACCTGGGGTAGGGAGAGGCAGTGATATTATTGCTTTCCTGAAGTAGGGAGAGGCACTGGTCCTAGTGTTTCCCTAAGGTAAGGAGAGACACTGGCACTAGAGTTTCCTTGAGACAAGGAGAAGCACTGGCCTTAGTGTTTCCCTGAAACAGGGAGAAGCAATAGTCTTAGAGTTTCTCTGAGAAAGAAAGAGGCACTAGTACTAGTGATTAGTATTCCCCTGGTGTTCTCAAGGAGTCGCGATTAGAGGTACTGGTCTTAATGTTTGCCAATGACAATGAGAGGCATTGTCTAGGTGTTTTCTTGGGGTAAGTAGAGGCACTGAACTTAGCGTTGTCCTTTAGCAGAAAGAGGCCTTGGTCTTAGAATATCCCTCGGACAAGGAGAGACACTAAACTTAGTGCTTCCCTGACGATGACACCAAGTTAGGCAGAATTATAAGGTCGGATTACGATACTGCAGTATTACAAGAGGAACTGTCTAAACTTTTTCAATGGTCAGAGACTTGGCAAATGGAATCTAACATTAGTAAATGCATTGTACTTAGTATAGGCAAGAATAATCCGCT
>JAUUDW010271764.1:0-13789 GCA_032361385.1 Panulirus guttatus | reverse complement strand
CGGAATTCGAACCTATGTGGGCTCGACCCCGGGCGGCACGTTGAGTACGTCACGGTCAAGCAACGCTGACCTCTACACCACGG
Source organism: Panulirus guttatus (assembly GCA_032361385.1). Lineage (NCBI taxonomy): Eukaryota > Metazoa > Arthropoda > Malacostraca > Decapoda > Palinuridae > Panulirus > Panulirus guttatus. The sequence continues at coordinate 13,706 of JAUUDW010271764.1, read as the reverse complement.
AGGTCCACTGTTGCACACCGCTGGTGCGTCAGCCGCCCACTGGTTACCAGAATGCTTCCGAGTGGAGAGAAGGGATCTCTCGATGAGATGATGAGCGCGTTGTGAGACATGTCCTACACACGAGTGGATTGGTCTTGTTTACGTCAGGAGACAGTCACCTGGTTCGTCTTGTCTGAGCGCAGTTAGCTGATTGGTCGTGTTTCGTCGCCGACATGAGGGGCAACATCTGGTTGGATGGAGCTCAGACTATAATAGTCTAGTCGAACTTATCATTCATGCGATAGGCCCCTTTGAGCGCGATGGTGCGTCCTACCGAGCTCGACAATGGAACCTTTGAACGCGACAATGGGATTGTTGATCCTTTAATGAGCGTTCACTTACGAGCATCAGCACACAGATGGCGCGCGCGTGTCTGTGTCTATGTGTGTGTGTGTGTGTGTGTCTAAAGGGGGACGGTGTTTGAACCCTTCTACCTTTCTCCTCTCCGTTCAGCCACTTGTGATGGACAAGCTTTCCTGTAAACGCTGAGACCGGTATCAGAGGCGCTACTTATCTCACACACACACACACACACAACACACACACACAAACACACACACACAAGCTAAACAAATAACTTATCGTAAACCTGACCTCAAAAAGCTAGGTGAATTCACCCAGTCTAAGCTCACTAATCTTAACTTAACAGTCTGATCTCACCAGCCTCAACTCACCAGTATAATCTCACATGCCTCATCACCGCACCAGCCTTGCCTCATCTGTCTAAATTCACTATGGTCTCATTCTTCTGATGACAACTGCCTCACATTATCAGTCCGAGCTCATCAGCCTTACTATATCACTCTTAGCTCACTGATCTCACTTTATCAGCTTGATCTCAACAACCTCATTTAACCAGTCTGGGTTCACTATTCTCACCTTACCTTCAGTTGTCATAAGTTTATGCTTATTAGTCTCACCTCAACATTTTGAGCTCACTCGTCTTATCTCATCAGAGTAGGCTCCACTGCCTGTCTTCATCATCCTAAGTGAACTTATTACTTTTGTCTGATCACTCTGAGCTCACTTCTTTTAAATGACCAATCTGTGCTCACCCGTCTCACCTCATCAGTCTTAGCTCACTAGCCTCACCTCAGCAATATGATATCACCAGCCTCATATCACCAAACTCTTCTGATCATCCTCATCTCACCAACACTCTCCTCTTGTCACCCCAGCATCACTCATTAAACTCATCTCACCAACACTGCCTTCCTATCATTCCTGCCTCACTTAATAAACCTATCTCACTAACATAACCTTCTTATGACCCCTTGCCTCACTCATTAAACTCAGCTGGGAGCTAAATCTCACACCGTTAACTTTAATTCATCATAATCTCATCAGTCTCATCTCCTGTGCTCAACACCATCTCACAGATCTCATCTCTCGCCCTTAAATAGTTTCAGATGGTTAGTCTCGTCTCATTAATTTCATCCATCTACACTCACTTTTATCTCCCTCACTTCAAGAACATCTGAACTCACTAGCGAGATGTGACCTGACCAGCTCTTAATCTGACCTGACCCTACCTGACCTGACCTGACCTGACCTGATTTAGCCCACCCTGGTCTCCATGGGTAATAGTCTCACCTCTTTACAGTCCGGAACACAGCAGTAATCAAAAGGGGACTGTTTAATTCTCTTTTAATGACCTCCTGCTTGCTGCCGCTGCCAGTGTCATCATCGCTTTTGCCAACTTAATGTTTTTCAATAGCGTTGTGTGTGTGTGTGTGTGTGTGTGTGTGTGTGTGTGTGTGTGTGTGTCGTTGGGTTAGAGGTGTTGCCGTGTGTCAGGAGTGTTGCAGCGAATGCAGAATGTTGCTGTATGTCGTTTCACCGTATGTGTTAAATAACACGTGTTGAGGACACTACTGTATATGAGGGAACCTGTATGTCGGGAGAATTTGTGTGTATTCGAAGCCTTCCTGAGAGTAAGAATTTAAGCTCATGAGGACAATACTGCTGTGTGCATAGGGGCTACTGCTATAGGAGATGTAGATTCCCGTATAAGGAGGAATTTGCTTTAGCGAGCTGGGTGATGCTGTATGTAGGAGGGAAAGGATATGTGAAGAGCTACTGCTGTATCTGGTACGTTACTGTTTGTGAGCTAATTGGAAGATCGTGTCTGTGTTGCTGGTAGTGAGGTACAACAGAGAGACGAGACAGGGACGCCTGAATGTAAGTTTGAATTGGGTAAACCGAAGAGACGTGTGGGTGTTTTGGGTACCTGGGAGTGGACATGCTTCGTCACTTGGGAGACAAAGGGTGCTAAGACGCCTGGGAGTGGTCGTGTTTCATGAAATGGTAGATGTAGGTGCTGGGGAGTGGACGTGTTTCACGTGTTGCTGTGCACAAGAGCAGGTATAAACAGACAAGTTTGTATGAACTCAAACAAGTCTCAAAATTCACTTAATCATAAAATGTAAAAATCACAGATATTTCTACACAAAAGACTAACACTACACATGAGAGAAAAAACACTACTAATAGGATACACACACAAAAGACAAAAGGTACATTAATAAAAAGAAAGTAAAGTACATAGAAAAGATCAAGTTAGACAAGTTAATCTGAGCGCACAGGAAATCATAATAAGCAACTGTATGACAACTTGCCTGAATCCTCTATAAACTAATGATCAAAAATGAAACATTAATCTAAAAAGATAAATTCTGGTAATGGGATATATCTATTCTTTGTGTTTCTTATGTTTGTTCGCAGTTTCCTGTGTTAACAAGGAAGCGCCAGGAACAGACGAAGAAAGGCCGCATTTGCTCACATTCAATCTCTAGCTGTCATGTGCAATGCACCGAAACCACAGCTCCCTATCCACAACCAGGCTCTTTAAACCTTTCCATGTTATCTAGTCTCTCCCTTCTTGTCCCCTCCACTTCTGACATATATATCCTATTTGTCAACCTCTCCTCACTCATCCTCTCCATATGTCCAAAGCATTTCAGTATATTCTCTTCAGCTCTCTCAACCACACTCTTCTTATCGCCGCAACTCTCTTTACCCTTCTATTACTCATTCTATCAACCCATCTCATACCATATAGTGTCCTCAAACATTTCATTTCCCACACATCTGCCCTCTTCCGCACATCCTCATTTACAGCCCAAGCCTCGCATCCACACAACAACGTAGAGACTACTGCACCTTCAAACATACCCATTTTCGCCTTCTCAGATAACGACCTTTTCTTGCGCACATTCTTCAGCGTTCCAGGAACCTTCGTGTCTTCACCCATCCATGACTTACTTTCATTTCCATGGTTCCATTCGCAACCATGTCCACTCCCAGGTATCTAAAGCACTCAGTTCTTTCAAATCTTCTCCAATCAAATACAACCCTCAACTAAACCTAATAACCTTGTTTTTAGTTTCACTTACTCTCAACTTTCTCCTTTCACACACTCTCCCGAACTCAGCTACTAATATCTGCAGTTTCTCACTCGAATTTGCAACCAGTGCTGTGTCATCAGCAAACTCCAACTGACTTGCTTCCCAGGCCCACATCATCCCCTACGGACTCCAGACTGACCCCTCTCTTTAATTAGTATGTAATCCAATTATGCCCGCTTACCATCCTTCCTACTCATCCACGTATAATTATGTAAATCCCCCTCATTAAACAGGTACTCCTAATAACCAGTCGTACCCTAACTGCCACAATACTCATTATCATACTCAAATCACCCGACAATAATACCAGATCTCTTGAATCAAAACTGTTGACACACTCACACACCTGTTCCCCAAGTACATGCCTCTCATCATCTTTCTTCTCATGGCCAGGTGCATAAACACAAATCATCACCCATCTCGTGCAATCCACTTTCATTCTTACCCACATCTGTCTCTTGTTCACCTCCTCACCCTTTTTCACACACTCCCTTAACTTCTGCTTTAGCAGTATTGCTACCCCTTCCACAGTTTTTGCCCTAAAACCAGTCCCTGACTTTACCCCAAGACATTCCAAGACAATTCTTCTCTATCACTTTTGAGCTATGTTTCACTCAGAGCCAGAATATCCAGGTTCTTTTCCTCAAACATACTACCTATCTCTCCTTTCTTCTCATCCACAAGTAAATCGACATCCCCGCCTAAGCCTTCGAGGAGGATGAGCACTCCTCGCTTGGCTTCTGTTCCAAAATGAAACACGAGAAGGGGATGAAGGGGTCCGCCCCGTGTTCCCACCCTTATTAGTTGCCTTCTGCGACAAGCAGGGAATACGGCAGCAGAATCATTCTCCTTTTTCATTTTCATTTCCTTTCCACTGATTGTAACACAGCCTCGAAGACGCGGGAGCCCCGTAAGGGATCTTGGGACTATACATGTAATATATCTGTACAAAAAAAACTCAAAAACTTAAGAAACACAGGAACAGGAGTATACGCATGGACCCTGTGCTCCTTCCTCAAAGACACACAATCTTATCAACAGTGCCTTAGCCATGTGTTCCGTCGCGATGTTAATGAAACTGTTACCACAGATCCGCAAGAACAGCTGCATTAAATAGTGGCTCTTGACTTCTCCACACTGGCAGAACACTCTCGCCCAAACGAATACAGCTAACCAGTACCTACCACCTCAGCCAGTGTTACCCATCGCTTGTAGCTTAAACGTATCAGATCTCTGGTCTCCCGCACTCTCAGAAACCAAGCAATTGCGGTCGAATAGCGCTACACACTGGCCAGTTACCAACTTTGCAATACGTCTTTCTGGGCTAAAGCGTTAAGAGTGGACGACGTTAAAAGCAAATTGAAAAATTTCCTCTGCACCATCACGAACACCTACTAACGTTGAGTGATCTGCGAGGCCTCTCCCAGGTGACGTGCAATGGATCACATCTCGCATGACATCGAGACTTGGCCTCGTAACAATAACACTAACCTCTGCAAAGCCCCTAAATAATAATCACACTTGATATTCCCGCTACGAAGTCTTGTAATCTTAAGTTACAACATGGAACAGTCTATTATCAGCCAGTTGTATGAGAAACTGAAAGCGTTATCACACTCCTGCCTATATCGTCTTACAACCGATGAAGCAATTCATCTTATTCACTGTCACTTCGCCATCATCCGCCAGGGATCCCTCCACACCTTAAGACATGCTATGACTATAGCTCAAATTCTTCATACCCAGAAACAGTGGACACCTCTGATGTCGCCAGACGGTCACACATGACATACTTGTGAAACTCTGGAAGTTCTTTTCAGAACGAGTCACACCTCACCGCTCCATCATCAGTGCTTCTCTTAAACAATCAAAATGTCTCGCTGACTGGAATACTACAGATGTCCCCTCTATGCTTAACTCAAGAAGCCTAGAATCTCTCGGTGGATTACAACCCACTGTCGTCACCCGAATTCCTACAATGTTCTCTAAAAGCTTTATATATATTTAACTAAGCTTACCCAGATTCTGCAAGCTCCACAGATCCTTATCAATTTGACAGTATGAAGACCTCCTCTAACACCAACACTCAGACACTGCAAGCTCCATAGGTCCTCATCAATTTGGATCAATGGATTAATGTAATGCAAAAGTTTGATTACGAGGTAATCGAAAATGTTTGAAGAGCAGATACGAGACAAGATCTCAAATGAAGTTACAATCGTGGAAACATAAACTGGGAGACAGGGTTCTGAAGCCAAGAACCAAGGTATTGTCGTGAAGAATTCTGTTGAATCTATAGTGGAGTAAGATCATGGGCATATTTTGCCTCAAATACAGAAGGTTTATTCGAAAAAAGGGAGAAATGGCTCGATAAAAAAGGCCAAAAAGCAAAAAGCTTCGAGATGTACTATGGAAAGCATATCGGCCAGCCAGCGTCTGTGACGTATAAAAGAGCAAGGAACAAATATAGTAGGATACGGAAGGAGGATCATAGAAGCTTTGGAAGGAATACTGTGGACAAGACGTGAGAGAGTCCAAAACTATCCCGTGAATTCATGAACGATAAATCGACAGTTAAAGAGCAGCTAACAAGGCTATAAAACTCAAGACGGAATTGCAGAGTGATATAAGGAACCACGGGTTCACAGTGGAAGACACTTTAGCCCCAGGTGGAAGAAACTACGTACAGCCACAACACCAGTGAAATGGAATGGGGAGCAGGTCTTAGACAGCACTGAGATCTCCAGAAAGAAAATACTACTGAAGGGTCTTGACCCATACGAGGCTCATGGTTCTAATGAAATTTCGCCACATGATCGGAAAACGTGAGGAGATATAATTGACACACCACCTGAAATGCTGCTCAAGATTTCGCCAGAAGTGCCGAGGGAGTGGAAAAGACTAATCGTTTAGTCTTACCAGTCCATAAGGAAGGGGACTAGGATGTGACGTCACACAACAGACCGGTCCCTGAAGAAAGAGGTCAGTAAGGAACTGGCAAAGACAATCAAAAAGCAAACGAATGACTTTCTACATGGGAGAATCTGCCTATACGAGAAAGAGCACGTGATTAGGGAAAGAAGGTCATGTGTAACGAACCTCTTAGAGTGAGTGAGCTCTGTATTAGAAAAAGAGAGAGCTGGGGAGACTGTTTGTAACCGGACCACCGGAAAGCATTTGACACTTACCACATAAGAAGCTGATTAAAAACCTGGATCACCAATGAATAAATGATCTTTGCGAAAGAGATCAAAACAAAAGACGCCTTATCGAAGCAGGCTGTGGTCACCAACTGATTTCTGGGATCACTCGCCGAAAAGTATGAGTTCCATCCTGAATATGTTTGCGGATAACGTGAGGGAAAGCGAAAAGCGCGGAGGATTATATGGGAACTTTGAATGATACTTGGTCTATTACATGGTTGAAGTTCAATCGAGCAAATATATTGTGAATGGGTCACAGCGATGCAAAGCCTCCATGTAATCATCATCTAGCAGGAAATAAGCTGCAGCAATCCTTGAGTGAAAGACACTTGGTAGTCGAATTGGCCATAATCCTGTCACTAGAATCCTAACTTTGAAGAATAGTTAAGGAGATTAACCGTCTACTAACAAATATTTCAGTTGCATTCAAGTGTAGGAACAAGCTGTTCACATTCTTCGCAAGGGCAAAACTGAAATCGAATATGCTTCTCAAGTATGGTCACTGCACCTAAAGGAGCACAAAGGGCTGTTAAAGAAAGTCTAGAGGAAAGCAATAAGGACGGTACAAGATTTAAGAGATCCGAGTTGCAGGAAAAAGGTTAAGAGTCCTTGAATCTGGCCACCATGGGAGGAGGAGGATAAGGGTTGACATGACTAAAACCTTTAAGTTTTTAAACCAGTTTGAGGACGTAGACAAAGAACAGTTTTTGAACGGTGTAAGGAAAGTAACAACCAGATGACATGAAACGAAAATAAAACTGAAACTTGTTTGAGAATATGTAAAGAAGTACTTGTTTAGTGTTATGGTGGTGGATTAATGCAATAAACTGAGTGACGAAATGAAGACTGAAGACAGCATACACAAAAAGTTGATAATAGTAGAGTAAGCTCAAGAGCTGAAGCCTTACGACTATAAAACTTCCTTCCTGTGCAGTACAACATGTAATTACAAACAGATGGCTAGGCACACACACACACACACACACACACACATTCATTCTGATACCATAGACGCCAATTACCCACAAACACATAGTCCAACAAATATATACACAAAGAAAAATACATACATACACACACACACACACACACAAGCATAGGTGCACACACTCATATTCAAGTACACACTCAAAGATACAAATTCGGCTAAAGAGTAGAGAGCACTTGACCGATATGCTCATCCCGGCCGAGCTCCACGTATTCGACCACACGCCCTTAAACTTAAAACATTGGCTTCATCAAACAACTGTGAAGGTCTCGTCCAATCTTCTTCCGTTGCCTTTACGGTGGGTCATATAACCCATTATCTAGTAATGATGCTGCTGAGCCAATAAGAAAGACAGTGGGACATAAGGGACCGCACTTCCTTGCCACTGTGCAATTAAGGTACACTTTTTGCATTCATTCTAAACACATATGCGGCTGGATTTCGACCTTGATTTAGCTGATACCTTTTGCTGTACTGATTAAGGAGATACCTTGGATTCTACATCAATACTGACAAATTCTCATTCATTTTCTACCGAACCCATGAGTGCAGTGAACAGATGTCCTTAATTGATTATATAACCCTAGAAGCCCGTTTTATGGGGCTCCTGCAGCTACGAAGCTGTGTTCCAATTAGGAACAGGGATACGAAGGACTGTTCTGAAGTGAGAAGTTCCTCGAAGACACTGTACTCCTTTTCGTCCTATAATACAGCCACGCCAAAGGTGACAATTCATTGGCGCTGTAACTACAATCAGGCGGAGTCCTGATATCCCCTGTTCTCAGATAACACCTATCAACAGAATTCAAAGCAATACAGCCATCCCATTCTCTTTATTAACAAAGGCATTCTCTAATACCTTTGGTGTGGCTTTGTTAATGCCTTAACTACCGAAAGTTAGAATGACTGGCTGAAACTTATCGCGCTCTGGAGGACAAAATGAACGGTTACGCGGGTAAATGCATCCCAGGCGTATTTCTAAGGAGTGAAGTTCATTCACAGTTCTATTACTGTATATGACCGTCTTGATGGGTTAAGGAGCGCCATGGAGTAGTGCTGTCCATCAGCTGTTCTCTGTCAGGCAATTCAGCAATATGATCAGGATTAACTCATAAACCTTGAGCTCTGTCCCGCAAAAATCTCAGATTCTTCACTGTCTTTTCACTTAACAAAGTAATTTCTTATTTTTTCATTCATTTCCTCCTCATCTCTTGAAAGCTTTGTCACAAAAGTCTCTCATAGAGCTTGTGTCTGACCACCTCGACAATATTCTTGCCAAAATCTGTAATCCTTAGTTAGGTCGACGTCGAACTTTTCTAATATTGTGGGGTCAGTTCATCAAACCCGAGGCAGGATTTGGGCGGTGTTTGACTTGGGGGCTTTGTTGAAACCATCTCCACCATCAGAACCTCTGCCAATTTTCTGCGTCTCTTACCTTCAGGTCAATGTTAGACTCTTTTCATTAAATGGTGACGTACGTTTTCAGTATTCTTTGTTACTCTCTGCAGCAGAACCATAATCAATGCGTCCTCAAATTATCAATTAACTTAATTTGACAGATATGCTGTACCTCTGTCCTTGTCAAAACCTTGATGATATAAGCTGGAGGCACGTTGGTATTTACAATGGGAACAGATCTAAAATAAACGATGCTAGAAAACAATGAAACTGGGATTCTTCGCCTATCAGAAGACTTACTTTGGCTTAAGAGGGTTTTCAAAATTCTCCCGTTGTCTGTTTAAGTTTCATTTATAACTACTGTAAGAACTAGGCGATTCCGCTAAATGCGAACAAACACAATCATATTCTTTTCCTCATTGAAATATTGAGACAATATTCCCTTTTGGATTAACATGTAACTACTGCTTCAACGTAAGACGAAGTGGGAATGCTGAAAGTGAAGAAACAGACTTCCACACACAATCACAGTCTACGGTACGGGAGCCATCGGAATATATTTCCATAAATACAACTGCAGAAGGACAGGTGACGGGAGCCTCGTGGCGGAACATAGGCCGGAGTGTGGACATTGGGACGTTAGTACTTGTGAATATTGTCAATACAGATGTAGTTAAAACGTATGTCTAAAACGAGGAATATGAAGATGTCAAAAGACATCTATGAAGAAGTACCAGCCACAACAAAGTTTTTCCTGATAAAGACTGAACAACTCAAACCTTCTAGTAAGCAATTCATAGAGAGACCAAGCGCTACACTGAACATCAACAAATTTAGACATGAACAACAGACAAATATATCTAGACCCGAACAATACACAGACATATCAATATTCTATGGCCTGAACTTAAACTGCAAACAGACCTAACCACGAACGTTACACACAAACCGACCTAGAGTTGGTTAACAGGCAAACAGACCTTGACCCATAATTGTACTAAAGAAATCATACTGAATAATACAACAAACGTAGCCTCCGTTTATAAAAAAAAAATAATCAAACATCAGTCAGCATGTAGATGAACCCAGCCTCTAAAAGCCTAGAAACAAATCTAACATCTAATTAAATGAAACCAAAACCACCACGAAACAACACTCAAACAAACTTCGCCTATCTAAATAAAGCTGACCTTTAAAAATACACTGTTAAATCTGGGCTGCAAAAAATTCTATAAGCAAACCTAGCCTTTGTCAACACAAACATTCAAATTAATCTTTTCCAAAACACAAGCTAGATCATTATAAAGCAAAACACAAAGAAATCTGACCACTGACCAAGCAAAAACAATCTTAGTCTCAAGTACTGAAAAAAAAGTAAAGAGAAACAACAAATAACCAGATGTGATCACAAACAGGTCTAAAACAACGCAATGATTAATCCAACTTCAAAAATTACCTAAAGATAGTCAATTCCAAGCAATATCACGAACAAAGGGTAGCTTAAAATATCACAAAAATAAATTCCGTTCCACATACGAATGATAGATAGGTATGATAAGACGAATTTGCATTTTAACGATAAGTGGACAAACCCAATCACAAAAGATAAAAACACTTAAGAGAAAGATAAGAAAGCAACAAGAGAAAAATGCGTTTGAATCCTCGCGTAAACAAGGACAATCATATCTAACATCAAAGAAACGTCCTTCAGTACCACATACACACATTTCCTAGGAAAACGAATAACTTGCAGCTCTTCAGGATATAGCGGGAACACAGCTAACCGAGAAGTGGAACTTTCAAGAGTTACCAGGTATTTGGATAAAGCAACTTTTATTTTCATACCACAGATGTCAAGGGTCATGAGGTCTCGTAAAACAAGTAATCACATCCTGCAACATGTACTAGTCAAAGACAATCCTCTGAAGACACCCACATAATTCCTACGAAATAAAAGCAAATGAATACATATAACAGGACAAATAAAAGAAAAATGCTATTCTTTATTCTTCCGAAAACAGCCTCAAACATATCACAACAACTGCTCCAGATAATGGAAGATAAACAAGGCGCGTGTATATGCAAGGAGCCAACATGCAAGCACGAGTTATGCTAAACCCCCTGGGGCAGGATGGTTACGACCCTTGGCTATGATGACCTGGAGTTATGACGTGACCCTTAAATGTCAGGTCCAAGGCCAGACCATCATACCCAAGAGACGTTCAGTCGTACTCAAGGGTCGTACTGCTTTGTTCAAAGGACTTTTATTCTCGCACACTGTGCTGAAATACGTATTGTCCCACACGGACATTCTGGACTCACTGCACACACGAGTACACAAAATGTAACTAAGTAATGTAACTAATGCACCCGTTGCTATGCAACTTCTATAAAAACGGGCACAAGAACACTTACATAATACGACAAGCGAACTTTGCGTCCCCAAACAAATACAATACGCACAAACATAAATATGTACTTACACACATGCATATTTCCGACCTTGCATACATTCACATTCACATGTGTGAATTATAAATTACGACAAGGCTTCTGCGCAACGTCGATCAGCGTTAGAAGAATGAAACTCATCACCCTAATTTACATATCTACAAGTACAGACAAACGCACAACAAAAGCTACGCACTACATTAAAACAGAGATACAGAGAAAAGGACACAAGCCATTCTAAAACATAAACACAAGCAAAATCAGTCACATGTACCAATAAACGAACACCCATGCATTTACCAACACGCAAAAAGTAACACACACACACACACACACACACACAGAGTATAGAAGCGAACATGCAGCAGGTATATATAAGGGTCAAAGAAAATGGAGATCAGACCGTTTTCCCTACTAACAGTGAGGACTCGGTCGCCAAAAGGTGCCATAATGAAGGACTGAAAGACCGATATACGAATGTTGATGGATTCGAGGGAAACGAGAACAATAGATGGAATTTGAAGACCGCAAAGGGGAAACGAAACCAGATATTGTCAGAAACTAAATCATGAGACAGTGAATGTGGACAGCATACAAAATGTTTAAAAGCTGTTAGGATAGCGCAAGAACGAACGAGTGTACAACTCCCTCCCCTTATAGCTCAAATACGTAATTACATATGCTCACGCATACACATAGAAACACGTACAAAACAAAGACACATACAACCTTGCTGACTCAGCAATGAGAAATTTCGGTTGGTGGGAACATCATCATCGTTGGAATGAAGTGACCAGTGGAGATGATGTTGCAATCATGTGGGAGGAGCATCATGCAACCTGCAGCCAGGCCGACCAACGCTTCCTTTCCCTAAGATGACGGCAACACGACACCCAGCCGACGCTTCCTGGACCACCTACCGCATCAAGCGGCCAATGCAACAGCGACAGTGAGCGTTCAACAGTCGCAACAACGACCTCTAAATGCAACTTCGCAAAAAAGTGCAACGCGAAGTACAAGCCGCGAAGGAAGCCTATTACCCAAACAAGGTGCAGTATCTAAAGCAGGCCAACATCGGACAGAGGTATGATAGAATGGAAGAACTAACTGGCAGTGACAAGCGAAGGCTATCCCCCTTCCCTGGTGTAGACCAGCTTAACAAGGAGAAGGCAGCACACCAAGTTAACAACCAATTGGCCAATGTTTACCAACGATTGTCACAACTCGACATCAGCTCCCTCCCAGCATACGTACCAGTCCCATCTCCCCGAACACGGTACCTAAGCGTCTTCCAGTGAAACTGTACAAGGAATTCTCCCATGAATTAGCTAATTAATGCTTTAAACAATCTAAATGCCCACAGCTTGGAAGACAGCATATTTCACTCCACTACCAAAATCCATCAACCCAGAGTCTCTTATAGTTTACGACCTGTTGCAATCACTCCAATCCCCAGTCTAATTTGTGAAAGTTTTTTGTTTGACTGGGTCTAGGCTGACACTGCTTGATTCAGCAGACCCTCACCAGTTTGAAAAAATTAAATCTTCCTCCACCACTTAAAGCCTTGTCAGCATCCTAGAATCATTTATCGCAACTTGGAGAAACACAAGACCTCGGTGGCACTCACCTTCGTAGACTTCACAAAGGCTTTTGACTTGGTAAACCATAACATCATCGTAAAGAAAGCCATCGAACTGGGACTACCAGGGTGTCTCGTCTCGCGGCCGACGGACTTCCTTACCGGGTAACACCAAACCGTCCACTTTAAGGGAACAACATCGGCATCACCATCCACAAACATGCTGTGTGCCTCAGGGAACCAAGTTGGGGCCACTCTGCTTCCTCATCCTTATCAGTGACGCCCTGAAGGACGCAAACCAGCGCTGGAAGTATGTACACGATTCCACCTTTGGCATCACCATCAACAATAACTCTCCTGACTGCAGTGCCCTCCAACACATCATCAACAACCTTCAGGAGTGGACTATGGCCAACAACGGTACCACCAACTACACTTATAAAGCGCATCAACCTGGGCTTAGACAACATCCTCCGGATAGTTACTTTAAACTGCTTGGATTCACTATAGACGATGGTTCAAATTAGAGGAGTCATGTCAGCACTACCATCAATCTTCTTCATATTTGTCTGTACCTTCCCCGCCGACTAATATCGCAAGGCGTGCCACGAACTGAACTCAGGAATGTCGACATCATATTT
>JAUUDW010271434.1:0-13794 GCA_032361385.1 Panulirus guttatus | reverse complement strand
GCGCCAGGAAACAGACGAAGAAAGACCCATCCCCCCACATACACACATATATACATACATGCACATATATGCACAGACCGTACATATAAATACATACCAACATATACATATATACCCACATACACGTATTCTAGTCTTAGATAAAATATTTAGATACAGTACCTTTGGATATTGAAAGAAATTGTCACAAATAAGAATAAGGAAAAAATCTTAACATGAGGTGAGAGAACTTATATATCAGAGGTATGATAATAGGAGAAAGCCTTGCAGAGATTGTCAAAGAGAATTGTCCACAACAAAAGACTGACAGGCAGGTGCTGAAAAGTACATTATCACCCAAAAGCACTCATAGACAACCGGTGAAGACCTTGCAGCCTCACCTAATATGTACAGGGTAAGCACCTCAACACAAACTAATCTCCCCCTTGCCACTGAACATAAAATGTACAGAACCCCAGGGCAGATGTTAAAGCCCTTAGGAACATTGACATTTAAATGCCCACAGAAGACTATAAGGATTTAGAAGCCCTAAGCAGTGCCTGTCCATAGTTCTAGAGATCATCAGAGTTCACAGGAGGCTTCAGTCAAGAAAGCCTCCTCAGTCAATCCCTTCCCTCCCAAGAGAGGGCAGAGAAAAAGAAACTCCTTCTGTAGGAGCCTCATCTTTACTGCTTCAGTTATGGTCAGCAAGGGTGACAGACACCAACGTCATCTTTTCTTTGCTCAGTGGCATGTGGTGGATTCCACAAAAGGAAAATAAAAGAATCCCTCAGCATTGTCACTAGGAAGGACCAAGGTAAAAAATACTTAATCACCCCACATCAGCCTAAAGAAAATTTCTCTTGATGCAGTGGCCTTACCAGGGGATTCAAGGTAAATGGGAAGAATTACATTCAGTGGCTTCATTTATTTCAGGTTGTATATGTTTTCAAGAGATCATGATGTGAGAAAATAATAAGTTTTCCATAAGAGGGTACCAAGTTCATGCCCACTGGAAGAAGACCTTCAGTGATTCTCATGGAAGAGATGCAGTGATGGTATAGTGGGACATTTCCCACCAGCATGTTCCTTTGCAGTCACTGCTGCAGGTTAAAGTGGTGAAGACTGGCCTGACTAGACATTACACTCTTGCATCCTTATACGTTCCTCAAAATGAATTAAATATTTTGGGTTTGGAAAACATGACTGATCAGCTACCACATCTCTCCAGCTTTTAGGGCATTTCAGTTGCTGCCACCTCCACTGGAGAGACATTATATCCAATACCAGAAGAGTGTTAGAATGCTGTTTCTACAAGATCACTCTGTATCAGTTCTCCAACCCATTTTCACATTCTCATGGGGACTTGTTCCAGCATTGTCTTATCCATTCGCTCAGCAGATGCTGAGCTGTACTTTAAATAGCAAGTAATGGAAGATGTACATTGGAATTGATCATTTTCCAGTCATGCTGAAGACAGTGCAAAGCGTCCCAGCATGTGGGATGCAGCAGTGGTGACTGGACCATGCTGAAACCAGTTTGTTCAGATAGCTTACCGTGGTGTGAGACTCTGACGAGGACTTTCTGTTTTTCAAAGAAGTTGTCAGTGCCCAGACAGCCAAAATTCACTTTTCAGCAGGGTCAACAGTCATATGTAGTACATGAAGATACTGCCAACTTCGTGTCTGGTTGTGGTCAGATTATTACCAACAAGATTTCTGAGCAAGAAGAGTTGCATTAAGGCAGCTGAAATGACAGCCTTGTGATGCAACTGGATCTGTACAAAATGACCCATGTCAAGGCCCAGATAGTGTTCAGAGATGCCAGTTGAACATATGGATGCAGTATGTATCCTTCATAAATACATCAGCAATATGGGACAAGTTTCCTAGGATCACAGGTAAATCATTTTGAGTTTCCCATTCTGTTTTGAAGGTAAATGGATCATTGACCAACAATGAAGTAAATGTTGCAGACATTCTTGCTAATTCCATGGCAGAGATTTCCTTTAGATGATCATGCTCCCTCAGATTTTCCTTCTTAAGGGCAGATGAAGAATGAAAACAACCTTCATATGAGAGCACAGGATGTGCAGAACTCCAGTACAGTCTCCCCTAACAAGGAGGGAATTAGATTCTGACCTAAACCTTTTGCTGAAAGATGGCTCCAGAAAACAACAGTAGCCCTTATTTGATGATATTGCATTTATTGGAGAACTCCTTGAATTTTCTGTTGTCTCTGTATAACAGTAGTTTCTTGATTTATGGAAAACCTGTTAAACAACATGGAAGCATGTACCATGAAGTAACTTTCCAATGTGTTTTTGGGAGGCACTGCCCTCCTTCCTCCAGGATGTTTCAGCAAGCAGGAAGTTCAGGGTTTGGGTGGGAACATTCTTTTCAAACCATGAAAGCCATTTGGAAGGGATCTCACATTGGAAGCATTCATATTGTGATCCTCTTTGTCCCTTACATAAATGATACTGTCAGGGCTGTACCAAAAGTCATCTTGTGCAACTGTGTATATAAGACTTAAAGCTGTTCTGTTCTGCAGGAAGTTTAGTGTCTGTTTAAGACCGTCTGCAGACTGCTGTAAATTAGTTGTTTCTTGTGTCACACACCATTGTTGCAGATTCTCTCCAAGTAAAACCATAGCTATATACTACCAGAAAATATGGAAGAATTTCATGCCAATCTCTTCCTGGGGTGGATATCTTTTATACCCCGTGTTGGAATTTCCATACTATGCCCACTGTCTTAAGAATTAATGACACATTTTGCTCTCACCAAGGCTAAAGGCATGACCAGTTGCTCCTTCACCTGCTTCAGCTTTCCTCAAAATTTCTGAATTTGTATATGATGTTAGAACAGTCCTTTTTACTTTCATTGATGGAACTTAGAAGAGGTAGGAGATGCTTTTTTTGTATAGACTAATTTCAGCACTAACAAATGAAAATGCATTAAGGACACTCAAAATGTACAGTACCCACCTGCCTGATGTGGTGCAGGTGTGGTAGGCACTTGTTAGATAGATATTTTTGTGGTGGTTGATAAGTGGTCAAGATGCAAGCTTTTTCACCCTGATGTTTAACAAACTGATATTTGTTTCATATGTATTTAGCATCCCATGGAAGACAACTGACTTGAATGGTTAATACTGTACAGGCAAGTGTCTACTATCTGCATATTAAATATCCACAAATCTCAACTGTTTGCTTAATATCATAAGCTAGATAGTATCTTTTAAAAGGTAGAGTATCCACGTAATTATAGGATACTTCACTTGTATTTTGCAGACCCAAGAATCTAATTAAATCACCCATGCTCTCAACAGGAGTAAGGCTATTGTTAGAGCTTCCTTCAGTTGATTTCTTAGCTTCCAGACCTGTGGCTCAATCAAATAGCCTTCCTTATACATTCAGTTTAAGGTTGCTGTAATTGCTATGTGTTTTACGTTTCCAATGCATGCAAGGGCTGGTGGGTCGTGGAATTACAAGGAAGGATGGTATGGGTTCTCGGAGAATATGAAATAGTTGATTGAGTAATTGGTCACTGTCCAAGAACCTTGGATCCTCATGGGGTTATTGTACAGTACATATATAAACTTTTATTTTCCTGAATATAACTATATGATCCATAAACAATGGAATTTTCCATATTTGTTCCACCTACTACTAATCCAGTCATGTAATGCCCTCATTTCTCCTCCAAAAATATCAATTTTGATATGTTAAGAGATCTGCTTTGTAAAGTAAATTTGAAGCTTTTTCTCAAACTGTAATAATGTCAGCTGTTTGCATTTTTTAACTCCTCACACCTGCCAAGGAATAGAAGTATATGAATAATACTGTTCTGTAATTTACTATAGTAACTGAGCTTTTTATTCAGGATCTGCTTACCTTGACTGGACAGTATTGTTTGGCATTTGTCCTTGAAACTTCTCATAAAATTTATATTAATCTATTTATTTTATAATACAGTGTTTTTATATATATATATATATATATATTTATTTTATTTATTTATCATACTTGATCTCTGTTTCCAGTTGAGTGATAGTTTGAAAATATATTTTTTGTATTTTTGGCAGTTTATGGATGTTATAGTATCGTCTGGTATTATCAGTGTTTTAAATCCTCGTATATGCAGATGAGGGTCTGTGGTAATTGCTGGGCTGTATAAGGAGAAGTAAGCAGTTCATTTACATTTGGTCAGCTGTGTGGCACAGCTGTTAAAGGGGACATTTATCTTATCATATTTTCTCTGTAAAGTATTTGTATTCGAGAATTTTTGTGACAAATTTGGAAAATATATGAATATCTGAAGTTCATATTGAAAAAGTAATTGAAAATGTTTTGATACATGATTTCATTTTTTGAGGATGGTTGACAGAAAATTTTTAAAGAAATGGCACTAAATTTTAATATGCACCTTGGCAAAAGGTTGAGAAAAGAATGGATCAGATACTAAAAAATTAAATCATGTAGATTTTTTTTTATGTAACATTTTGCTTTTGGTAAAAACCTTATACTGTATGAATTCATTGTTGGTAAAAGATTGGTTTGCAGTGTTTTTCCTCACGTTTTTTCCCACTAGTAGTTCTTTGGCCTCATTCATTCTGCAATATCAGTAACAGTATTTGGCAATAAAGTCTGTAAGTATTCATTAACTCATCACTATCCTGCAAACATAATTTGTTTTTATTCCTAGCCTATGGTCTGTATGCCTTTCTTCCTGTGTCAGCATTCCAAATGTTTGGTGAAGAGATTATGTATATTGTTGTGACAGTAGGAAAAGGTTTACATGAAAGGGATAGATAAGTTGGTTCTTCAGAATATGTTTCTATTCATGAGTTTTAAGTATATGTTTTGAACTGAAAGTATAGATGAAATTCTTTAATTCTATTGTAGGTGCACATTTAGAGAACCCAGAGAGTGAGCTGGTTTGGTATGTGATGCTTCGAGCTGTGGATCAATTTCACTCTGAGTTTCGGGCCTATCCTGGTTACTTTCAAGACCAAGTAGAGACCGACATTGTTCGACTTAAGGTCAGTTTTTTATTTTTATAGATTTTAAATGCTGGCCTTGATTTCTGCTACCACTATACTTGCAAGCATGTATGTATTTAAGGCTCAGGTACATGTGTCTTGCCAAGGCAAGAGTTTGATTCATTGTACTTTTAACTCAAAATTTGTAAGTTTACGAATTTTTTGGATATGTCAAAATTTGAACAATGCTCACAGTCCCATCCACATCGAAAAGTTGGGCCAATGTATGGGCTGTTCATTGAACTTAAAATGCTAGTACTTGGAAACTTTTTTGTGAGGCTAGTGGCAACAGCCCCCACAAACAGTTGAAGCTTAAAAAGAGTATTAAGATGGGAATTGAACTATTTTGTACTGTAAGATATAGTGCTGAAAGATAACTCATATTGTCTTAGTATGAATCATCGCAATTATCTTTAGGTTACCTAGACTCTTTTTGCAATAAGAAATGTGTGAAAGCATATGGTCTGCCACTTTTCCACAAACGATGTAATTAAGAAAGCTTTTAGATCACTATTTACCATTAAAGGTTTTTGATTAAGATTATATTTTATCTTGTTTTATTCCATTGAAATTGTACTGGTCAGGTTCAGCCATTATTACAATGGTAGGCATCAGACAGGCTGTCTGTTTGTGTTTCTGAATTGTAATAAACTGGGCCTGAATAGTGATGTCATTCCATAAGCTGCATTTTCTTCTGTGAGTTTAACAAATTCTGAGGTAGTTTGAAAATATTTGCCTTTCTACTGTTCACTACAGTTAATGCTGTGCTGAAATCTGAGTATCTGATCAATGAAAAATCTTTTGGTTAAATCAGTAACTCAAATCAGATGCAAAACTGGTAACTTTACAGAAATAAACAGATTCTGTGGAGATATTAACTGGGATGTGGAATTCTGCTTCAGAGTACAGAATGGTGTTACAAGAGAGTTGCTCCCTAACTTTGTTGAGTTACTCGATGATCTCATTTGGGGATGGATGTGTCTCTGATGTTTCCTCAGGTTAACCACTACCTGTGTTTAGACATAGTACCAATACCTCCCTTCCACTGTACCACCTGCCACAGAAAGTTTGCCAAGGATTTATATGC
Source organism: Panulirus guttatus (assembly GCA_032361385.1). Taxonomy (NCBI): domain Eukaryota; kingdom Metazoa; phylum Arthropoda; class Malacostraca; order Decapoda; family Palinuridae; genus Panulirus; species Panulirus guttatus. The sequence goes on along the minus strand of JAUUDW010271434.1, from coordinate 7,682 downwards.
CTAAAAAGGCAGTCCTGTATGTTTGTTTGTGGGTACCCAGTCTGGAGACATGGATAGTGACCAGACACATGATGACTTATTCCCGTACCCATTTGCCAGTAATTCATCCATTTCCTTGGTAGGATAGATATTGCTTGCTGCTGGAATGAAATTTTTCAGGAAAATATTTTATTGCTGAGTGAAAAGGCTTTGCTACCAGTATGGGAGATATGGAAAGGGAAATTATTTTCCTTATATAAATCTAGATACGTATGTATCAGTCTAGATGCAGACTGAACAGAGTCTAAGAGCCTGTGCTGTAGTTCAGAAAATAATTCTAAAACAAGCCTATTTTCTGTGTAAGAATATCATTGATATTCAAATATATGATTGATAAAATTATTTACTGTTTGCGATTGCCTTTTAATACACTGATTATCTTGGTTTTTGCAGGTATGTGTGAACAGATTGTTAGCAGATTGGGGTTGTGGTCCTGTTGTCAAGGATGACTTCATCCATGAGATGTGTCGGTATGGAGCAGCAGAGGTGCACTCGGTAGCTGCATACATTGGTGGGTGCACAGCCCATGAAGTAATTAAGATAATTTCTGGCCAATATGTTCCTGTTAACAATACCCACATATACAATGCCATAACAGCAACCTCAGGAACCTTCATGTTGTGATCATTCCAATTTTACTCTTTGAACAATAGTGGATCACATTTGCCTCCTCAAAGATGAAATTTGTCTAACAATTATGCAAATACAGCTTAGAATTTGAGATCGTTTATCACAAGTCAAAAGATTCTAAACCTCTCATGAATTGAAATGTTAGTGTAATGTGTATTATATTTTTATTTTTGGATGTAAATATATGTGACGGATAAATCAAAATATAGAACGCAATGTCGGATCCATGAGATGCAGATTTATGTCTTGAATGGCATAAAATGGAAGGGAGATGACTTTCTTCTCATTAGACATAATTAGTTTGTAACTTGTTTGGGAAGACGTATAGAGTTTAATGTGAGTTTGTGCCAGACCTGTGATAATTCTAGACTTACATGCTACCCATGTCATTGTAATGATTCTGGGTGAAGCTTGGTATGACAGCTTATATATCATGAATAGAGTTAATTGGGAGAAGTCCTAAATGCATTGCATGAACACAAATTGATATACGAACAATTGATTAGCTCCAAGTTATCTCTGGAACTAGAGTGTTTATATACCTAATTTAAGGGTGATAGTTAACACTTTTCCTTCTCCCCAAGATGTATTAAATCAGTTGTTGAACTTTCTTAGAAGTTGTGTATTTCACAAAACACTGCATACCCATATGAACTGATGATGTGAATATTGATTAAGATTAAATTGTGCACTCTGATATGGTGTTAAGATTTTTTTGATTATTTACATTCAAACATATGAAAGAACAAAATATGTCAACTGTAATTAACATAAAATATTGAATGTATTGTGATGATTAAAGCTACAATTACATCTTGCTAATCTGATAGATTTTAAGAGAACTCTTTTTCTTTGGATTAGTAAACATTATATGAATAAACTATTCTTCAGTCCCATGGCTAGCCATGATAACAGAGTTGCACTGTACACATTATTTGATATATTACATCCCTACCTTTTTGCCTTTCCCGCCTTAGCGAGGTAACATCAGGAACAAATGAACAGGGGCCAGATTTGTACATATCCAGTCTCCAGCTCTCACTTATATTGCATTAAAACCAGAGCCTACCATCCACAGCTAAGCTCTATAGACTACTCCATGGTTTATCTTTAATGCCTCATATGCCCTAGTTCAGTCCATTGTCAGCATGTCATCTTCCATATATCACATTGATCCATTTCATTCTGTCCACAGCATGCCTGTTGCCTCCATGAATGTTCAGGTCTCAATTATTCAAAAGCCTATCTCATCTCTTTCTTGGTCTTCCCCTTACTCCCTCCATTTCTGGTACACAAGTTTTCTTTTTCTTCACTCATCCTTTCCATACACTCAGACCATTTTAGCACACCACAGTCATCCCTCATAATCAACTTGCCTGACACCTCATATTGTCAAGCACTTCATCTCAATACTTTCACCATCTTCAGACTTTTGCATTTAATTTCAAAGACTTGTGTCTGTACATCAGTGTTGGGACTACAATACCTTCAGACATGCACATTACCCTGACAGACGCTGATCTCTCGTACCACTTGCTCCTTAATGAACCCAAGATCTTGGCCCTCTTTTCCACACTGTGATTCACTTCAGCCCCAAATGTTGCTCTGTAATCTCCCAGTTATCTAAAGCACTCCACTTTATCGAAATCTTCCCCATTTAAACTTACACCCAATTAATCTTGACTCTTCAGTACCTCATTTTTTTTTAATATTTGCTTCCAGCTTTCTTCTCTCACATTCTCCCTACACCAGGTTCTTGAGCTTCTGATTGGAGTCAGACAGCCACTAGATCTGTGTCATCAGTGTCCCCCTGACCCAGGTGTACTGTAAACCTGCCCCTTGCTCCAATGCTGCCATATTTACTTCCTTCACCACCTTATCTATGAATTGATTACACAGCCATAGTGACATCATGCATTCTTGATGCAGACCAACCTTCACTGGGAGCTACTCATCCTCCTCCCTTCCTACTTGCCTACATGTACTATTTTAGTAAAACTCTTCACTGCATTTAGTAACTTTGCATTTACCTCATACATTCGTAGCACCTTCCACAAAGCATCTTTGTTAACCCTGTATATTATGCACAATTTTCATAAAGTGTGCCCATGAAGAGAAATACATGTAATTGGTAAGTTGTAAAACTTACCTCCAACAGTTGTTATAAAAAATCAGTGTGTATGTATTTTTTCATTGTTTCGCTGACACCTCCATTAAAGGGATTACTCATGTGAGTTCCATGTTAATGTAACTATCTGACTAGTATGTCCCTGTAATAACTCCAAGTCAGGTTAGCATAGCTCAGATTACAGACATGTAAATATAGGAGTATTTCAGATCTTTGATGTAAGATTTTTTATTACATTCTTGTGTTAAGATTTTTTTCATATGTTCTTATGTTAATGTATTTGTGTTCACAACACCGGCTCTAAGTTGTTCGGTATATGTAATGCTGTATTGACAAATGCTGTCATCACAGATTTACATATGCCTTGTTGTGCACAACATCTGGTTCAATAAATCTTACAGCACGTTAATCTGTTTCATCCTCATCAGACAGTGATCTTCTTTAGTAAATAGATTTACTAAAGCATTGCTGTGCATGGTTTATAAATGCACAAATATTTTTGCTATAGCTAATAAAACCCATGGGAAAGTCCTTTAATTTTCCAGCTGCAGCAAGCTTCATTAAAGCTTTCAGTTGGAGTACAACTTTGTCATTGGTTTGATTTATCACTGTGGTCCTATACATGCAGGATACAACAGTATGCTTTTGGATAAAATGGTACCCAAACACTGAAGCAAATGGCAAAAAAGGTCATCAGTAAGTATGACAATAGCTACTCAGCTTCTGTCAGGCCATACCTGCTTGCCTGCATCTCATTCCTTAGGGGTCAAGTGTAGACTGTACTACATTTTCTTTGGAATTTCTAAAACATTGGACATGGGAACTCATGAAGGAAATCTGAACATCAAGACTGACGAGAAATCAAGGCTTTTGATCGTCAGTAGAATTATTAACCTATCAGATTTTTTTTTCATTTGGAAACTAAATTCATTCCTATTTTGAAAAGCTTGGACATTTATGACATGAATTAGTAGTTATCTAGAGCATAACTAAAAGTTCTCAGTTTTTTGGAAAATAAGGTCTTCACAGCACAGGAAAGCCAGGGAAAATGAAAAAAACCATGTTGGGGAAATTTTGAGGAATTTGGACTGAATGGAAAATGTCAAGGAATTTTACTGAGGAGGCTGAGATATTATGATACAGAATGATATTTAGCTGTTCTAGTAATACAGACTTATGCACTAACTAACATTTGTATTTGTTGGTTGGCTACCAGTCCACAGAATAAGCATAGCTTTCCTATAATTAGCGTATTTCAGAAAGTCTTGTATCCCTGGTAGTCATGAATTAAGGTATAAAGTTTATTGCAATCTAAAATAGCAGCAGAGGTGGGAGCCACCACATCCATAGCAACATAACAGACAATAAATGATTTACAAACAGCCTTACTACTATCATCAAAGAGACTTGTACTGATGAAGAAGAGTATACAAAACAGTACAGTACACTAATCCACACTGATTGGTGTGCTAGAATAATGAGACTGGATATGGTCTGGGTTTTGAGAAAAACCTATATCCTCCCTAACCCAGATTGTGTAGTCCAGGCAAGGAACCTCTATCAGGTTTTAGAAAAATTACGTAACAATAAATGTTTCATTTGGACAAAATGTTCAAAACCAAGAATAACAACTGTGTTATTTTCAAAATATCTAGGTTTTGGAAGATCTTGCTTTCTTGAGTTTCAAGGTTTGGAAGGATCCACTGTATCACTTTACCACAGACTGTGCTCTAGCTTGGCATATGCACTTATTTTGTGGCAGTCTGGAATGGACATCAACTGGTAACACAGTTGAGTTTGGTTAATGAATACACAACTAAACTTCTGGTCTGGATATGTGATGCATTTTGGAATAGAAAATTCAACTATGCAGCAGACAAATGAGTCTTAAGGCTATTATATATTAAGATTTCTTGTGCAAATCTGAAAGATATATTTCATGTTCTAAGGTTTCATCTTTAGTGAATGTAGTACACATTAATCATATAATCAGTGTAGAATAAGTACTGTGACAGGAGATTAGAGGCTGCACAGTTTTTCTTCTGATTATAAGGGAAATTTGGACCTCAGAAAACTTTTTTTTCTGTGGAAACCTAGTCTAACAAGTCAGTGAGATAAACTAGTGCTGAATCTCCACATCTGGTTCCTTTGGTAAGTGATGCATTATGAATTTTGAATACACCTAAACATGATTTTCTCAGTCAATGGAGATAGAATATGTTTTATAGAGTGCAGAATATGATTATTCAAAAAACTGTTTCTTAAACAGCTGACCATATTTAATATGATTTTGGCCTCTGAGCTGGGTTTGTCAAATTTAAGGTTTGATGCGTAAGATATCATATCTAATTAGTTTTGTATACAGTTTGCATTCATTCTTTGTCAAATTCTAAGTGAAGATTTTGGTCTGTTTCCTTCCTTAACAAAATACTTTGTTATTCTGAAACTGTAAATAAACCTTAATTGCCTTCCCAATGATTACAAAGCACATAAGCAAAGCAAAAGTTAGAAATATGACTGGTTGATGTGTATGGATGAGTCCAAAATGTATGGTTAACCAAACTATACATGGGAAGCTAAAGTGTATATTTATTGAAACTATACACTAAATATATGAATGTGGCTACATTATATGGTGGTAGTAAAAAATGTGTAGTTTTGTACAAATTTCATTTATAAGGGCAGAGTATAATGATAACTGAAATATGACAAGCTAATGAGTGTGGTTTAAGCCAAGATGTAGAGTTGCCAATTTTTTTTTAAGCCAGTCTAGAGTTCAGGTTGAAGTATAGGGTTGAGACCTAGTTATACATTTAAGACAAATTTTTTGATAGCATGTCATCCCCTATGTACCACATCATTCCAGTTCACTCTGACCTAAGCATTCTTCACACCCTTCTGCATCTTTAGGCCCCAAACTTCCAAAGCATGTTTCACTCCATTCTTCCTCTTCCTTCCAGGTTTCTTCCTCTTCCTTGTTGCCCCGCTTCTTACTTGGATACCCTCTCATCATCCTTTCCTCACTCATCCTCTCTATATGTCCAAACCATTTCAGTTTCACCCTGTTCAACTCTCAAACATACTCCTCTTACGACAACCCCTCTCTCTCTTGCCCTATTATTTCTCATTTGATCAACCCCCCTTACACCATATATTTTCCTTAAGCATTACATTTCCAACATATCCACCCTCTTTACATTTTTATCAAAGGCCCACCCCTCACATCCATACAGCGCTAAGAGGACTTCTGTATCATCTTACATACCCATCTTTGCCCTTAAAGACAGTGACCTCTCTCTCCACTCATTCCTCGATGTGCCCTAGACCTTTGCTCCATTCACTGCCATATCCTTTCCTAGGTATCTAAAACACTCCACTTGCTTTAAGGTCTATTCAATCTCACTCCAAATATCCTGTCTCATTCTTATCTATGTATCTATATCTCTGATGCCCATTCCCTTTGGGAATTCCTTAAAGGGGGTCGCCACTGCAAAAGTATCTCCATAACTGTTGAACTCCAGTGCTGCTTCTTAGCCTTTAGTGCCTTACTCTTAACAGGCCAATGGCAGAAGGCAACTCTAGTGCAGTGTTTTCAGAGGCTACTACCAGATATTTCCACCAACTGCTTCTGCGTAATTTGTCCACCTAATATTCCGGCTTAATGTTACAACCTACTGCTTCTACCTAATGCTCCCAGTTAATGCTCCTACCTACTACTTTTACTTAATGATTCCATGTAAAGCTCCTTGCTAACATTCCTACCTACTTCTTCTATCATTGGTAGGAGCAGAAAAATCTAGAGTTATAAAGAATGAGTTGTGTGGGTTAAGTGTTGTTAACTGTTATTTGTAACAAGGAAAGACCTAATAACTGTGCTTGTATTCACATTTACTCCCAACTCTCTCTTTTCACACACTCTCCTAAACTCAGACACCAGCTTCAGCAGTTTCTCACTTGAATCTGCCACCAGCGCCATGTCATCAGCAAATAACATCTGACTCAACTACCGGGCTTCTGCACCCCAAGCAGATTGCATTCCTACTCCTCTCTCCAAGACCCTTGCATTCACCTCCCTCACCACCTCCATCCCAAAAATAGATGAGATAGCCATGGTGACATCACTCACCCCTGCTGCAGACCCACCTTCACCTGGGACCATTCATCTTCCTCTGTATCTATATGCAGATATGCCTTACTCTTTTGATAAAAACTCAGTGCTTTTAATAGCTGTCCTCCTACACTGCATATTTATAGCACCTTCGACAGAGCAACTCTATCATATGCTTTCTCTAAATTTATAGATACCACATGCAAATCCATCGGTTGATCATCCTCATACACATTCCTCAAAGCAATTACCAGATCCATATATCCTCTGCCACTCTCAAAACCACATTTGTTTTTTCCTAATATGAAACTCTCTGCATGCCAACACCCTCACAATCACCACTATCCCATACAGCTGACTAAGAACACTCAACAAACTTATACTAATGTAATTCAAACACATCTTTATCCCCCATGCCTTTATACAATGGCACTATATATATGCAGTCTGCCAATATAAAGGCACATCACCATGAACCATACTTATGAAATTCTTGATTTGCCACTCAACAACAAAATCACCATTTCTTAAGAACTTATCCACTGCCTTGCCACATTTCATCATACTTAAGCTTTCACCACCTCCTTTTTTACCAATCCATTTGCCATGGCTCTAATTTCACATACCTCTCCGACCCAAACACCCCACATCTGCCACCCTATCATCAAACACATTCAGTAGTCCTTCAGATATTCGTTCCATCTCTTCATCTCTGCCTGATACCACTTCCCCATTTGCTCCCTTCATCGATGTTCTCTTGTTTTTTCGTACACTTAA
>JAUUDW010271324.1:349-13794 GCA_032361385.1 Panulirus guttatus | reverse complement strand
AGGTGGGTTACCTCCTGGTCTCCTTCGGATAATATAATATTATATTATATTACATTATACTGATTATACTATATCATATCATACTGATTATATTATGTAATACTATTTCATATAAATGTATTACTTATACAACTATTAACAAGTCAAGCAATGATTTGTTCATATAAGGTCAGAAGAGTTTCTGGAACAGTAACAATTACACATTTCCACACTCATTGATAAACTGAGTTTCATTATTCTGCACATTCAGTAAGTATTCCTGATTCAATAATACCTTAGTAAAAAGATGAGACATCAAATGATTTCATGAATTTCACTGTCTGCCATAAAACCTTCCAAAATATTAGAAACAATAATGCACAGTATGACCTCAAAGTATGCCTTGCCTTGATATGGTTAAAATAAGATCTGAGAGCTCTATCCAACAACTGCAATCACTAGTGTATCTCCTTTAAAAGAATTTCTGCAAATCAGAAAATCAATTAATCAATAGAGCGAAAAATCTTCAGCGAAAATATTGTCTGAGAACTAATTTCACAAGAAAGTTCTTTCATGCAAGGACTTTTATAATAAATCTTCGCATCTTAAATAAATAATGTTATAGTTTGTTTTTTGTTTCATATTAGCTATTGAACTATCAGCCATTAATCTCAAAAAAATTAATCATCAACGTAGCTATAATCAAAAATTATTCCTTCCTCACTTTTTTCTATGACCATTTTACAGCGGCAAGATAGATGTGCTTATTGAAATTCATTACTTTCAAAATTCTTCATTTATCATCTGTCACTATATCCTGCCAGATCATTTACAGTATATTCTATGAATCATATATTAATATTCGGTCATTTATACATAATACATCTATATTTTACCATCATGTGTAATACATAGAATTTTCAAGTACAAATATTTAAACTAAAAATATTTGAATTTCAGTCCTATAAACATTAACTATGCTCATGCTGCCAAACCTGATGAGATGTGATTAATTTTTTTCTCAGTAAAACTCACTTAGTCATTCTATCAAGAGGAAAAGGGATGTTTCATGATTGTTTAAAACTCCCTTGCTCTAACAGGTAGTAAGTGGCAGGCAGCCACTGAACAGGGAGGTAGTTCTGGTACTCCCTACCTGGGGAGTGAAGAACCAGTTGTATCTGGTATTACGGTAATGAAGGCACTTCATAAAATTGCAGATGGGATCCCTTTTTCTCTTAAGAATTAACAATAAAATCTTAGCATTATATTCTCCTGTGGTGAGCAGTAAGCACTTGGTGCTGGCCCTGCCTCTAGGCAAAATCTCATCATAAATACTTACAAGTAAGTATTTTTAGGGAAAGATAATAAATGGGTAATTTGAGGATAATGAAGGGGTAAACTGAAATGAGAATGACAATGAGAACTTGCAAGGGTCATATGCCTACAATATCAAAAGTCATATAAATGAGGAAAAGAGTAATATAAAATCTAAACCAAAGAAAAAGGTCACTATAGACATAATAGTGATGTACAAACCACTAAAGACGGTGATGATAGAGTTCCATGAAGTACAAATACGAATTGAGGAGTAACTGAAAAATACACACAAATCTAAACCAATAGTAGTTAAATCAGGTGACTTTAATTCTGGTTTTGTAAATGGGGGAAAGAGTGGAACGGAATTTGGATGCAAATATATACAAAAATCAGTTAACACTGCACTGGCAAATGAAAGAGAACAGTTAAATAGCAACAGCTCATATGTGCAACATCCACCTCAGTACAGGTTATACACAAACCTACAAGAAATAACAACACCAATGACTTACTATTACCAAAAGTCAGTGCATTCATCACAAACACTAAAGTCACAAAAACTAGAATCTCTGAGCATAACATCACTGAAGTGTCAACTAACTTTACAGGAAAACTGGTTGAAGACAGACAAAACAAAGCATGGAATGACATAAGTAATACAACCAACTGAAATTTCTACTTGAATAAAATAAAATGGAATGAAACTAATATCCTGAAAGCAAGTACAATGTGGAGCAAAGTTCTCTACAACAGTAATGCAAAAACAAATACAACAGCTTTTTACCAGCGTATAAGTCTAATGGTTACAAGCTCTTGAACCATTCAGGTATAAACTAAACAATATCATGTGGGAATCCGGACTGTGTTTGAACAAAATGTACAATACCAACAAAACTGGTCTACTTTGGAATTCATTTCCACAAAATACTCAAGCTATGAGAAGTCAGCCATCAGCATATGGCAGAAAGATCAGCAGAAAAGACTTTCTGCAAATGCAGATGGCAACAATTATATGAAATCTGTAACTGTGTGCAATTCAAGAAAATCATTGCATGAACTGGCTTCCTGTGCTCTATTACATACACTCTGCATATGAACTTAGCCTTGATCCCGTGTATGAACTCTATAATCCAACCTATGGATCACGGAATCATACTGCCCTAAAAGGGACTCTACAAAAAGAAATTTTTGGATAAAGTCATGATGTCGTTGGAGGAAACTGAGACAGAAGTTGAAGGTAAAAGAGACAACACAAAGTTGAAGAACATCAAGTCCAACTATATAAAGTCTTCTATCTTCAATCAGGATAGTGCTTAAAAGTACTTCAAAGTGTAAACCCTTCAAACTGCTGAAAGAAGCTATTATCTGCGAGTGATATCTCAATGGATTTTGAAGGTTCTGACTACCAATACTACCAACATATTCTGCTGGGGAAACAGCTGCAACAGTTGAAGACATAGAGGAATTGCTGGAGGATGATCAACGAGACCCTGAGTATCTGCATTTCACAGATGAAATTACCATCAATGTTTCTACTGCTTCTTTGTGAAAAAAAGATACACAATGAAGACAATGATGAATCCAAAGACATGCCTTTTTTTTTTATGTTGACGGCTCCAGGCATGGAGAGAAGTCCACATCAAGGCCGGGCCCTAACTGAATATAGAAAGGATTAAGAAAAAGGGGAAAAAAAGACGGAAAGTATTTACGAATTTTTGAAATAGTGAAAGACCTGTCTTTTGAAATGAGCCAGGTCATAGTTATTGGGAAAGACATGAGAAGGTAAAGAGAAACTTTCAGGGCTGCTTTAATGTGATGATTAATTACATTAATCAGACCCCTCCTGTGGCAATCTAGGTTTATTATCAACATTTGTGAGCTCTGAGCGAGATTGTGATTCATTAGAAACTCCACAAATCATGCTAATTTAAGAATGATAACTACTTTAAGCCTGTCCCTCCCTTAAAATCAGTCTATTGGAAGTTACATCTCAAGTCCAGTAACTAAAAAATCATCTCATTTTCCATCTGGTTCCAATTTTGAAAGTTTATACATTATAATTCTTCAAACACCCTTGCAAATAATGAAAAGTGACTGAAAATAACTTGTACATAAATTGTAATATCATGTATTGTTTGGAGTAATATTTCAAACATAATTTTTCTATTTTCATTTATGTTCATTTTTTTTTTTCAATCTAACGGACTTTCAGGCCAACAGACCAACCTTGCCTTACGTCATTCATTTAAGGGTGGAAAATAAACACAATAAAATGACTGAAGACATGGTTAATGCAGAAAGGATACAGAAATTATAGTTGTAAGTAGTACAGGGTAAAAGAATCATTAAGTCCCTTAATAGAATAATGAAGGACAGAGGTGTAAGTATGGAAGTGAAGAAAGCGATAAAGGTCAGCATAGTCTCCACAACCATGATCTATTCTACTGAAACATGGACATGGGATGAGTCATAGAGGTCAAGAATCTACGATGTGGAAACGAGTTATCTGAGAGGAGCATGTAGTATGACTAGATGGAAAGAAGTAAAAAAGGAGTGTATGAGAAATCTGGTGTGGCTGGGAATGAATTGTGGAGTGGCAGAGTGGGTGAAATGTAATACTATGAGGTGGTCTGGGCATGTGGAAAGAATACAAGATGGGGAGTTTAAAAGGAGAATGTGTGATAGTACGACTAATGGGGTTGTTGTGAGAAAGACCACGTGTGACATGGGGAAAAAAGAGTGGAAAAGTAGTGGAGGGAGAGAAATGGGGGAAGAATGTGTTGAATGGTGTATGTGAAGGAGGCATGTAAGGACAGGGATAAGAGGAGATTGTTTTACAGGGGCCAACCCCTTAATGGGAGTTCCCAAAGGAAATGTGCATCAGAGATATTGATAGATAGTAACAGATAAAATGTTCTAGTAACAGAGCCCCAATATTGCAAAACTCCCTCCCCATACAGTGGAAATAAGTAATTACAAAAAGCTCATGTTTCACTTTAATATACTGGTTATGGATTAAGGATGAGTAAGAGTGATGCAAGAGGTTATATGAGTTATGATGACAAACACGAAATATGGTTCTGCAAATCTCAAAATTCACAAGAAAGCAACAAAGCTACAGAAGGCACAGAGCTCTCAGAGCATCTGAGGACTGAAGGGCCAAGGAAGAGGAGACAACATGGGAAGGGCATACAGCAGCGCATAATGTTAAGTGATTTCATGAAAAATATGAAACAGCAAGCAAGGGAAGCGATACACAACAAGATCTTACATACAGCGTAATAGCAAATGTATTGAGAAAAGATACACATATTCCTATTACATAAGTGTCAAACTGACTCCAACATCAACAATATAGCAGGTGAAAATAAAGCTGGCAAAATAATGAACATTAAATCACTTGCCCTATGGCTGAGCAAATTAACAGGAGATGGATTGATAAGAGTGGGGATGAACTGCTCAGTCATATCATAGTGACTTGACTTACACAAACTATATTTTTTGCCTGAAGTAGACTTCAAGTTTTCCGAAACTCTGAATATAAGACCAAAATTAAAATATAAAAAATCAGAAATTTGCTCCAAAGCTACAAAGATTCACATTAGTGGTAATGAAATACACCGCAGTTTTTTCTTTAATACAGACTTGAAATAATATATTCACACTGATTCTTAAACATTATACATCTGTTAAAGATGCACTTCCTCTGAATCTGTAGTTGGAGAAAACCTAACAAGAACAATAGTTATGGCTGTCGGTTAGTTAGATGGATGGTTTGTTGGGTCTAACAGCCAGCAACCTATTAGAGAGGGCCCTAGGCCTGCAACTATTTCTGCTGTTATATGTTCTTGTGTTAAATATCAAGTTGTTGTATCATGAACTAAATGTAACTTCTAATCAAAACGTTATTAACAGTTTAAGTAAGAATTCTACTTATAGAGAAAAAGTTATCCTAACAAGATAATAATATATACAAAAGTGGTCCAACTATGGGCCCGCGGGCCACATGTGGCCTGCGGCTTGATTTTTTTGTGGCCTGCAAGCTCTCACATTGATATATGGATTTATTGAATTTTAGTGTCAAAGAAGTTGGACCACCCTGTGCTAGGCATTGAGTCTTTAAAAAAAGGATATATATACAATTATACATAATTCAAATTTGATTAGTGGCCCTCGACTTAGAAGTTTAGTGCTGAAGTGGCCCATAGTATCGAAGAAGTTGCACCACCATGATATATATGATACATAATACATAACATATATCATATGAATTTTTCATACCTCATGATAAATCACATCTTGATCAGCTCTATTTCTTTGAGGAAACAAATCATCTTATTAATTAAGTCTGGATTAGAACCATCTAAGAAATGCTTTATTAAATTCCTCATGTTAAGATTTTCTTTTGTTTGTTGTTACACGTCAGTTAGTTTTTCATATGAAAATTGTATCTGGGGCATCAAATAAATATATGTTCTATAGTTTCAGTTCTGCTGCAGACAAACATTGTGGGGGAAAAGCTTTACTGGTTAAAGGCCGAAGGTGGGTTAGATATGTAGTGTTCATTCAAAGGCCGGAGCAGGTAAGCATGACTGCCTCCATTCTGTTGGAATGGAAGGAGGATGAACAATTGCCTATTTAAAGTTTGAAATTACTTTAAATCCTCAGGTTGGTCCACTGACTCTGCCATAGTAGATATTGTGATTTTTCCACAGAGAGCCATAGAAACCACTATTTTTGAATCTCCTCAGAGTCTACAAACAACTTAGCAAGTTTGTCTGCCTATTCGTTGTCATAAATGTTATAATTACAGATCCCTATATAAAAATAATGAATTTAAGGCATATATGCAGTTTATTACTAATGTGGCCCTGTATCTCATTTGTATCTGATGAACCTGAGATTTATAGCTTTAAGTGTTGACTGAGTCTGACAAGACAGAAAATTTATATTAACTGGAAATTATGCATTAATCTATGACTTAATAGAAAACAGATGTATAATTAGGCAGGTGGAACCTGAGAAAACAGTCAATTATACACACTTCTGCAAGTGTAGATATGGATATAATCTGGACAGTTCTCCATTAATTCCCTAAGTCTCTCGTGGGCCACCACCTCTTGTGCATTAACTCTGTTGGAAGGAAGCCAGTGTGTTGATGTGAATGTCTAATGGCTCACATGGTGCTACCTTTTTTTTTTTGCTACCAGCTGATCAACTTTCCTTATATTTACACCCATGCCTGTGCATACTCATAGGAAGTGAAGTCTGATGGCCAAAGGTAAGGCACCCTTAATGACTGAGAAGTAGTCATCAGTGCTAACAGCATTATGATCCTGCCCTGCACCTCTCCCAAGGTGTCTCAAACTGAAAGGTTTAACACCAAGCAGTACCATTTCCTGGCTTCATAACACTATACATGAAACTTAAGTGTTCTCAGCAAAATCAGAGGGAAGGTACAATTGTTTCTACATCCATTCTAGCAATCTTCATACATGCTGCAGCTCCATTGCACTTTCTTAGGCATTTATTTGGGATTGCACCCTGCCTCCTCCAGGTATGGTCACATGCTGAAGCACCTATCTATGAGCCACAGTCTACTTATGACATAATCAGGGATTTATACAGCATTCATAAAGATTTGTCAGCCTCCTATTGGCTATTAATAAACTATTTTAAGATAATCAATTCTTTCAAACATCTTTTCACTAAGTGATCAGTATGTGTTTTCCACTTATTGCAAAACCCCCAAAAATTTGATGAATTTTCAAAAGGTATCAGATGACACTCTAAAGATATTTGCAAATTTGGTACCTTTAATTTTTCCATAAAAAGTACTATGATACACTTAGCAGATGAAAATTTAACATCCCAATGGAAGGACTACTGTTAGAGGGATCCAGGACATCCTGAATCCTTCCCGCCAAAAACTGTGCACTTCTGGACGAGTGCTACATGGCAGAGTCATCGGTAAACAGTGAGTATTTAAGATTTATGGAGACAGATGCCAGTTACAAAATATCATTGAACATGATCATAAGAAGAGGTAAGTTAAGTAATCTCCTCATGCCACTCCATCTTCCTGCCTGATATAAGTTTTGGGTTGAAAGTTTGACAGTAAACGTTCTGTCAGTCAATAAATTCTGAATAAAAGTTGGTATATTACGTCTTAAACCTATTGCATGCAGCTTCATTAAGAACCCAGTTTGCCAAGTCATGACTGATCCATGTGTCATTAAAGATATGCAGTAACTAACATAAACTGTCTTTTCTTCAATGTTGGATCATGGAATAGGTTTAGGTTATCTTGGATGGTCTAGGGATGCACCCCTATGAGACTTTAGGACAAGAAGTATGTTGCACTAGATTCTTGTTTGGCAAAAACAATACATTTTGTTCAGCCTACTGTTTATGGTGTAAAACTTAAGTCATAGTTGGTCAAACGACTAACATTTGACAAATGTTGACCAATGGTATTAGCTATGTACACTAGCCTGTCTACAGAGTGATTATGATTAAGTTGAAAATTTATCTTGGTTTATGTTTTGTTAATTCTACTGAATGTGGACCATACCTTGTAAACTGGGGTAGAATGATTGGTGGTGGATACAAAGTTTTGCCAAGATTCTCTCTTTGCATTTTCATACCTCTCCTTGCCTGAGCACTTGCTACTTTGTATGCAATAATGTTACTTTGAGAGAGCTTTTTATCAAAAGTTCTGTATCTCCTACTATACTCACTCAGCATTTTATGATAAACTTTATGTCCACCATAGAACTCTATGCTTTGCATGTTTGCAGAGGTCTTGGGAAAGCTTTGTCAATGGCTATTAAAACTGACTGTGCTATACTCTGAATTTTACCATCAATATTCTCTCCAGCTATATCTAAATTGGTGTTCCTTGTAAATCATACCCAAACTACTCTCTTAAAGATAAAATTCTGGCAGAGAAGGTTCAAAATGTGGTCACAAGTGTAAGAAATACAGGCTAATAAGTAGTACCCCATTCAATGTCACTTAGTATAAAAGGAGAACATGTTGACAGATTCATCACCTACATGCTGCCCATCCAATCATCTATAAGAGTCACACTTCCATCGCTCAAGAGAGAGATTACTGAATCTAGAATAAGGTCTGCCATTTCGTCTTCTGTACTACTGATCTACAGACTTCCTACTGATGATGATTAGCATTGAAAGCTCTTCAAACCAGCTTTTTGTGGGGTAACTGATTATGATTGGAGTTCAACACCATCCAATGCAATGGTGCCAGGACAGATTCATATTCCTGAATTTTACTCTACATGCGACTGTTTCCAAAGAATCATTCCAAGTCACTTCTGTCTGGCTAAACTATTAAGGACATAAATGGCTACATTGTAATCTTCATCTCTTCAGTAATAATGAAAGTTTCCAGAGTTACCCATTCCTGGATGATTTAAGTACAGTTCATCTCCTACAGACAAATAACAGATGGTCTATATTGTGCAAAAAGCACATACAGTTGTGGACATTTGTTCCTAAGATCTCTATAGTTCCATTGTATTACACTGAATGTGCTAGTTTACGGTATATTTGAGTGGCCTTAGTACTAAGCCCATTTTTTCTCAGGAATAGTTGGACTTCAACAGGACCTTTAAAAGATTCTGACAGTGGTGTCATTTGTGGATGGTTCCAATTCCATCTTGTTAGTTCTGTCTGTATAATATATTATGATGTAGCCACAAGCACCATGACATGCGACTGATTAAATCTCTGTTGTATTTTTTTGTTACTTCAGCTACATTCTTACAAGTTTAGTTATATTTAACCTACACTCTTCCTTTTTCCTTGGTTTTTCATAGCTTTGGCTTACTTTGGTGTCTTTCTTTGTGATGATCGGTCAAGGTCAGCAAGGTATCATCACTGACATTCTCATCATCAACATCAGGAGTGTCAGCAGTGTCTGCTACAGGAAGAGGGCCAGTCTAGCATTCCTGGCCACACATTTAGGGTTTCTTTTTTCAAAGCATCTGTGAAAGATGTGCTGGGCCTTGGTATCATCTGGAAAGCTAAAACCCTCCTCCTTGCTTCTGCATAGGAAAAGTACTCATTTGCTTTACCTATGCAGATCTCCTTTTCCTTCACCTACTGAGGGCAACTGCATGAAGAATTAAGATAATCTTCCTCAAAATCATGCGCATGATGGTCCCTGATGTAAAATCTCAGCCTTGTGACCCTTTTCTGTGGATCTACTACAAACAGGAAGAGGAGTATGGCAGATCATTATCCCAGGTCCATAACTATGGCATTTAAAACAGCACGGAGGACTTGGAACATACAGTTTCATGAGCAACATTCGTATCACACTGAAACTTGTCTGGTATCTTTGCTTATCCAATGTCATAACAACAGTAGCCTTATTCCCTAGCTTGCCATTAACATATTCTAAGATTTACTGGGCAGCAAGTACATCCCTGATTGCCAATCCCACCACAGTCTCATTACCGTCCATGTACATGATGATCCCTGCAATAAATGACCCGCTTGTAGGAATTCATGTAAAAGAAATGGTAGCCTGAACTTTGTAGGAACATAACTGAGCCATCTTCAGGAGGTCTTTCACTTAAGTAGCTGTCCTAACCTTTACTAGAAGGTCACCACTTAAAGATGCCCTAACACACATCATATGTCAACCACTGTATGTATCATAAAGAGGTTGCAGGACACCAAGGGAGTTATTTCTGTTGCATGTGGGGTTACATATTGGGAGTTGGCAGCTTGAATGTTTAGTGAAGGTCGGTGATCTCCATCTCCCCTTCTTATGGAAGAGGTAGATGGTTTACAGCAGTCCATGGTTACAGGCTAGGTCCAGCTCATTGGGGTAAAAAAAAACCTTATGTTACAAAAGAAATACCTATATACACATTAATGGGTATTGCCTCAACCAAAAAGAAGGCAACTGGTGGAACAGTAAGGATCCCCAAGTAGAGCCAGTCATACAAAGGCCACACAAAGTTCTCCTGGGGTCACCTCTTGATGGGGAAACAATCCTGTAAAACCAGTCTTTTATTGAACTAGTATCTGGGCATACAGTACAATAATATTTCCCTCACTCCCTAGGATTACACTGGGGAGGAAGCCTTCTCAGAGTGAGAAAGCATCCATGTAATACACATATAAGTGAGGCCACTACAGACTATGGAAGGGCACTGTGTTTGGCTGTCACTGTAGTCTTTAGCCCTTCAACAGTGATACTGCCTCTACGAACAATCCCCAAGTGTGAAGAAAAAAAACAATTCTTCTAATAATTATTCTCTTGCTGAAAATTGCAAATTAAGAAGTATATTTTCCTTTACGACAGTGTGGAAGGCCACTAAGTGGATGGGGTTGGACCTATGCTGATGGTATGAATGTTCTTTATCTATATAAGTACATGATAATCAGAAGATTTACCAAGTATGACTGCATTCTATATGCACCTAACCACATTATAGAAATTAATATTTCTTTTAAAGGTGTGACTTCACACTACATATACATATCTTCACATACAAGACTTTTTACATATTCCACATATTTCTTTTTTTACATACTATACATGATCTGTTTTTATGTTTGTATGTTATTTACATACACAGAACTATACTTATAAGAATACATAAACAAATAACTTTACACCAAAAACATCAATACTCATACCCTTAAAATCAATTTCATTTAATCTAACACTAACAAAAAAAATAAGCAGCAACATGCAACCTTCCATCCAGATGATATAAATACTCTCCCTCTCTCAGCAGTGGCATTATGAAACTAGACTTGTCTATGGATAATTGGTGAAACCATACATCAACTGGGATTTTAAATCGAAGCAGGGAGCTTTATAATAGGATGACAGGAGCAGGGTTATAAAGATTGTCACAAGACATATGGAGTAGTTTCTGGGCTACCAAAACCCTGGATTATTCTTGCCAAATCAGTGGCAATGCAGTTTTGGAGAAAAATCTTGAAACATAAGTTCCTTAATGAATATTTATCAAAATGAGTGACCTAAATGTAAGGGTCATATGTAACCATATATGCTTCTTTTCAAATGGTCAATGGTCAAGGAACTTTGAGATTTCAAAGAAGTTCTCTTTATAATCATATATTCAAAAATGCATCCGCCAGGGATAAAAAGTAAATGTGGGATAAACAATATGTATTTCCAAGGTAGAATACTGAACTGAAGTAGAACAATGATCTGAATTAAACAGCACACTTTCAACAAAATACAATACAAATGCATTAAACTTTCACAACACATATATACTCAAATACTAAAGGTTTAACAGCTATGAAAGAAACTTGCATAATTTACATAACAGGGGAATTCCAACTTACCAGTTTCAGAGTCAATGGTGAAGTTGAGATGCATCCATGAGTTATCATCAGACTTTTCATCAATCTTTGTATCACCCTTGGGCTGCAAATCAGGATACAAATAAGTTCAAAGATTCTTCACAATTGCTTTTAAAATTGTCTACTATAATACAAATTTCTAAAGCATCAAGTT
Source organism: Panulirus guttatus (assembly GCA_032361385.1). Classification (NCBI taxonomy): domain Eukaryota; kingdom Metazoa; phylum Arthropoda; class Malacostraca; order Decapoda; family Palinuridae; genus Panulirus; species Panulirus guttatus. The sequence continues at coordinate 1,962 of JAUUDW010271324.1, read as the reverse complement.
ATTCCAGGCATCATACTGCATTCTAAATCATATATGACTGAATCAAGGGAGGGTCATTAAATCTCTTTCCATCATTCTTTTTATGTATGTTCAAGTTAAGCTTATGATTATTTTCACAAACTAAATAACAGCTTCATCTTATCTAAAATCCTTGTGACATTTTTTTTTCATTCAGTGCAGACTTGTTTTACTCCCCAACATGCTTCAGTTACTCACAGTTGCCCCATCATTTAAAGGGAGCAGCAAAAGGAGAAAGTCTCTCCTATCAATTTCCTTATTATCAATAATTGTGTTTGGACTCTTATAACTATTCCAATGAAAAGCTGTTCTGCATATACTCGATTCCAGACTCTATCTTTACATTTTGCCTACATTTTACTTCCTCTTAAGGATAATGATTACCTCAACTGCTGCAGCAATCATCACTTTTTACATACACATTTCAAGTTTTGGAGTGAAAGCAGTTGCTAAATGCTTTACCTATACAAGAACAATATGGCATATTCACACTTTTTCAGCAAATGATTGAAAAGCACTGATACTGAAGTTGTCGACAATTATGCATGTGGAAATCACAAAATGGCAGCAGACTTGTTCTTAGATTCTGCATGTACCACCTTCCACACATGCAGAATATAAAATACACCATATAACCAGGATAGTTTACATGGATATATTTGATTTAATGCCATACAGCACATCCCAATATTTTATATCTGTGTGTGTGTGTGTGTGTGTGTGTGTAAAAATTTGCCAAGACAACACTTGGCACAGGCTTTTGTCCATGACAGCATGTCTCAGGTGGCCCATGTGTAACAGTTGTGTAGTGGGCTCTTATGTGGATGTGTATGCAGTAAAATGTGAACCTCATATCTCACTAGAAGTCTACGAAATGAGAAAATATTGCTACAAAATATCATTTTCAAGAGGGGGGAAAATATAGTAAACAAGCAATTTACTTCACTCTCAGTGCATGATATAAAAGTAAATTCAATAATTTCTTAGGGATACAGCAATATTATACATACCTTCTTTCCATGGTCCTTATCCTTGGTTTGGGCATCAGTGAGTGTTTCCACAACATCATCCTCATACAACTCTCGTGGCACTCCCAAATCAACATCTTGCTTCCACAGAGCTTCAATAAGAGCCAAATCCTGAAAAAAAAGTATTCATTTCAATTTCACTATGAACAACATATAAGAATAGGTATCATGTTAATTTCCTGGAATTATTCTGTGGTTTTAAAAAATGAAAACCTTTTACCATGGCTGTGACAATCTTTTCATTCTTTCATCTTTATAAATTCTTCTTTCTAAGAGCACTGACCATTTAAAAAGCATCCTCAAATATGAACTTTTCTCTCTACCATCTATATCTTATATACTTTCTGCCACTGTACAATACAGAAACTCACAAAAAACTTTCCCAACTTTCAACATATCAAAGGTTACACACATCACCAATGGTTCCCTTATCAAGATACCCCTAAAATCACACTCCCATTCAGTCCTTCCATCTGATTTTCTTCTTTAACTTACACTATTCAACCCATTTCTATCCTGACTTCAACTAATCCAAATAACTTTTTTATTAGTTTTCACCCCCTCTTT
>JAUUDW010271323.1:0-21638 GCA_032361385.1 Panulirus guttatus | reverse complement strand
TAGGCGAAACAGAGGACAAGTGTGGTAGTAGGAAGACAGACCTTAAGCCACATTGTAGTTGATAGTTACTGTACATGAATTTGTCAACATAGTGTTTTCATTTGTATGTAGTGATCAACATGATACAAGCAGAAACAGGCCACAGTTTTACATAGCCATCTTGGATGAAAAATAAGATAATTGGTTTGAGAAGAAAGAATGCTGGAAAATCATTTGAAGCTCCCAGTGTGGGTAGACCTGTTTCTTAAAGGTTGGAAGACTATACAACGAGGGAAAGACAACAGATAGAAGAGAATTCCATAGCTTTGCTCTGCAAGGAAAGGAGGAGCTGTTGCAATGGTCAGTCTTCCTGTGGCTGGTCTGCAGCAGCCAGACACATGCTACAGGCCCAAGCTGAAAGAGTATGTGTAGAATAGAGAAAAGGAAGCTATATCATGATGGATGGAAAGTGATGGTGGAAGAAAAGTGATTTTGAAGGGATTCAATGCATAGCCTTTAAAGGGGTAAAAAGCTGAAAAACTTTTACCTGAAGCAAAGGAGTTCTAATTAGAAAAAGTGTATTACCATAAGTGTGCTTTTTACTCTTATTTTCATGCAAGGTTCAGCATCTTTTGCATTATAAGTATTTTGTAGCTAATTGACTGGTTTGCTGTTGCTTTCCTGGACTGATGTGAGCATGGTTAGTTGTTGTATGTTCACACATGATCATTACTTTGGCCCAGCCCTGGATGTACTAATTTCCACTGTACATTGTGGGTGTCCACCTTACTCTCAGGGTAATGGCCCAGAGAAATTTTAGCTCCTTATCACTCAGTCTGTGTAAGATGCAATTTTGAAGACAGGTCATTAAGTTAACCTCTTATGAAATAAAAGCTTAGTGTCATGAAGAAGGACAAATACCAGATAGAAAATTGATAGTGATACTCACTGTAAATCATTGCTTTTAACATGGGAATTAAAAGAAGAAGCTCGTCATTTTGTGTATTATAACTTTTTCTATCGCGTGAAAGGAAAGGCCTGTGTCTGCATGGGCAAAGATAGGTTTGTTTGAATGCATATTAGTTTTGATGGTGTTGTATGAATGTGAAGCATGGTCCTTGAATGCAAAAGGAAGGAAGAGGGTGAACATAATGGAAATAAGGTGCTGGAGGATATGTGATCTCGGGTAGATTGTCTGTAAGAGCAATGTCATTTTTAAAGAGATGTGGTGATGAGTCTGACTGAGTGGGTTTACTAGGGCCTGCTGAAATGTTTCAGAAGTATGGAAAGGATGAATGGAGAAAGACTGACAAAGAGGATCTATGTGTCAGAAGTGATGGGAGCAACGGGAAGGGTAATACCAAAGAGAAGAAGGATTGATAGAGTGAAGGAAGCTTTGGGATATTGGTTCTAGAACATTAAGGTGGGCAAAAGGCATGCATTGGATAGAACAAGTTGGTGTGATGTTGCATATGGAGTGATGTGCTTTCACTGGGCTAAACCAGAGCATATGCTGCAATCAAGTTGAACCATAGAGTGGCCTTTGGGGCTTGGCTGTGAGATGGTATTCTTTGGCTTTGGTACATTTATGTGACAGGTAGATAGTGGATGTGTGTGAATGAGGGCATTGTATGTTCTGCTTGCTACCTTGCTAAGGCAGCGTAGGCAATTGAATATAAAAGAAATAATAATGATGATAGTAACAATTACAGGATTTTTTTTTTCATGCTTGCTTGCTATTTCCTGTGTTGTGAGTTAGTGCCAGAAATGGATTAAGAATGGCCTTTTTAGCGTACATCCACTTTTTAACTGTCATGTTTAATGCACTGACAAATTACTACTTTTTTTAGCTGATACAGTACATTCCCCTTCTCTGACATACTTGTGAAGTGTGCGGTATATGTTCTTTTTGCCAAAAATTTTTGTGAAGGAGAGTAGTTACCTACATGCTAGTGTACTACATAGTATGAGAATATCTTTGTACATTCATTTCACTTCATAGGCATCTGTTACCATCAGTTTTGTCATGCACTTCTTTATGTTAGTTGTTACATTACATTACTTGCACTCATGCAGTGCCGCATTGTGATGGGTTAAGAGGCTTAAAAGGATTAGTCTTTGTATTATTCCTTAAACAGCAAGCCAGAATTATGTGCTGTTTATTATAGGACAGTTGCCAACATTGCATAATTTTTTTTCAGTAGAATAAATTTTTGAAATTGTCATGTAGGGATTAAAAGTGTATGACATATTTCAAGGATTCAGTTATTATGTCAAGGCTATTTATAGTACTGCAACTTTTGCCTTGCTTTTCTTGAAGATGAATACAGGCTTTTCGCTAATTAATTCCCAGTAACTATATAAGCATAATTTGTTACTGTAAGCATTTGTCAGGTTAATGAATTCCCTCTGAAACTTAAAAAGAATGTCATTGCACCCTACATCACTATGAGGATAAGTTAAATGAACATGTTTGAATGATAGATGGGATTTTCATGTAGATAAAAGTAAAGCATGAAAAGTTCATGTAACTGATAGATAGTATGTCACCATGGCATATATTGGTATCTTGTTTGAATAATGTATTCTATCTTTTCACTCATAGTTAAATGAATTTTTCATCCGTGTCTATCATTGCTCACATTAGTAAGGTAACACCAAGAACAGATCAAGAACAGCCTTATTTGTTAACATTCATGCTATGGCTGTAATATGCAGTGTATTGAAATGAGAGCCAAGCCCCATAGACCTTTCCATGGTTTCCACTGACCGCCTTACTTATTATTCTTTAGAAAAGTACAGAAAGTAGGTGCAGGTGAGACCCAGAACAATTAGATCTGATTTTTTCTTTTTTCAAAATTATATAGGAGTGTTCCATAAGAGGTACTTTTGTTTTGAATAATGTAGTATTATTAGAAACTTACAGCAATTTATTATTTAGTATGTATGTTTGGAACATGAAAGTTTTTATTTATGGCATTGCTTTTTTGCTCATGTTCTTTTGCTTATATTTTTTTTTGTTTATGATTTTGTTATGAAGTAACTAACATAAGATTTTTTTCTTTCCCTGCTCTATTCTTCCTGAATTCCATTTCTGTATTCTTTTCTATTCTTTTCTTTCAAACTCTTGATTTGTTGCATGTTCTGTTTCTTGGCTTGTGGCATGATTGTTGTTTTGCATGAAATTTTGTGATTACTTACCTCATGTTTGTGTTTTCAACCTCATTTCATAAACTGAAAATTAACGTGAGCTTACTCAATTTGGACGAAACCCACTGATCTTTTTTTTAATGTTAAACTCTTTGAATCAACATTGAAAACTAATACTGTATGATGTACCATCTAAATTCAATTCATGCATTTTTTCTTGAATTGTTTATCCCTCTTTATACATAATATAACGTACATACTCTTGCTTTATATCCTCTTTATTCCTTTGTTTTATCTTATTTCATTGATTCACTTCTTTGGTATGTTTTTGGTCTTTTCTTTTTTCCTCTTTCACTCTTACTTTCCCATCGTGCTATAACCATACTGAGCAGCTAAAGGGGGTGTGATTAAGAGCCTGGGTGATATGGGTGCTGTTGTGACAAACTTGGCTCTAGGAACCACAAGGATGGGGCCAAGGCTAGGTGGAGGATCAAGCCCTAAGAAGAAAGTGGGAGCAACAGAGAAAGAAGATACACTCGTCATGGACACAAAACTGAAGATAATTGAGATTTTGGAGGTAAGTTCTTAGTCTTTTTTGGGGGACAAGGGGATTAAGTTTCTCCATACAGTTCTATCTATTTGCACCAGTTTTTAAATCTTTTTATCTCAGTCCTGAATACTACATTAATGCCTATATGTCACCAGTATGGTTTTGCAGAATCTCCTTTCTCGGCAAATTTTACATTTGGTGATTCTTACTCCTCTCATGGATACATAGTCTTTTCTGTTATCTGCAATACTGACTGCATAAATTCAAAAACTGCATAACTTAGGACACTGTAGTTTCTGGACAGGAAGGTCATGCATCCCTCAGTTTATTGATAACTGTGATAAAGTTGCAGAAGCACTAGAGAAGAAGCAAATTGCTGATGTGATTTTCACAGACTTTGAAAAAGCATTTGATAAATGTGACCTTCATGTCACAGCTCACAAAGTGCCCGAGATGCGAGTAACTTCAAAAACGAAGGTGGATTTACTACTTTTTACCAACAGATGGCAACTTATTGTAAACCTGGCTATTTCCAGTGCTTCCAAGGTAAAAAGTTGAGTTCCTCAAATATTGTATTCATGCAGTGAGTCACCTAAAGCATTGTTATCTGCTGCTATCTGTAGGTAAATGTTTGTTTAGTGTGTGAGTGTTGTATATTGTTGTGAGTAGCAGTGGAGGATGGTGATATAAACTGTAATTATCATTCTAATCCATGTATTGTGTAATTGAAACAAATGTGATTTAGCAGAGTAGTAAGTCAGTCAGTGAAATGCAATACTTTAAAATGGTTTGGGATGTGGAAAGAATGCAAGATGGTTAGTTTACAAGGAAGAGTGGATGATAGCATGATTAAAGGGGTTGGTGTGAGAGGAAGATCACCTGTGACATGGGGAAATAGAGTGGAATAGTACTGCAAGGAGAGAAATTGTGGAAGAATGCGTGGAATGGTGTATGCGAGGGAGGCATGTAAGGACAGGGATAAGTGGAGACTTTTTTTGCTGTGTCTGCTCCCTTGATAGGAATACTGGGAGGGAATGGGCATCAGAGCTACTAAGGAATTAGGCATGTTTGCCCTTTTCCAGTCTGTGTGATTGGGGTTGAATGCCAGTTCTGCATAACCTGATTTTTTCAAAAGGTGGATTCCTATGTTCACTTCTTCCATCCCATTTAAGTAGGAAATATGACAGCAATAGAGACGTATGTAGTACCCAAAACTGCTAGTATTAAGTGCCTTGTAGCACATGACCTTTCAACTTACTCTGAGCTTAGATGTAGGAATATAAAAATTTGCCTATCCAGCAAATGATGGATTAAGTCGGATGGTGAAAACTTCTTTGGAAGACTAGGTGTATGCATGCCTGTTTTATTATGAAAAACTCCATGTCATGAAGGTAAATGAAAGAGAGGATTGAGATTGTATGGGGGAAAGAGAGACCATTAATAAATGAAAAACGGAAATTTTTATGGTATTTGTGATTGTAATGAGTTATTTGCATGTTTGATAAAGCAGAAATCCATTAAAGATTGTGTAGAGGCATCTTGGAATAAAGCAGATTATAACCTTTAGATTTTATTGATTTAATGCACTTTTTTTTATCTCATGATCTACAGTGACATAAGCATTCTGTGACAGTAGATTATGAGAGTTACTTGATCCTTAACCATCCTGGTATATATTTTACACATCTGACCACAGTGATACTTATTTTCAGTTTATTCTAAATGTACGTCTGGACTATCGAATTAGCTGTCTCCTATCAATCTTCAAGAAGGAGTCTGATGAAAACCCAAGTTCCCTCACTGGAGAGGGAATATCACAAGGATTGAAAAATAAGAATGTGGAAAACATTTGGGCTCAGGCTCAAAGCATTTTTGATGAAACGTGAGTCAACTGGTTAAGACTAGTGAGTGGAAGATTATCATCCTAGTGAATATGATTTGTAATACACTTATAATATTCCTTGATTCATAATGTATTTAAGCTTTCTCCATGTTTATAACGCTATGGCTCATGTAGACTCTCCCTCAGCAGGTTGGTCAGTGACTGCGTTGAAACACTCTACATTGGCTCATTTCTCTCACGTGATTTCTCATACTATCAGTTGTTCTTCATGGTATGATATGTTGGGACTCCTACTGATTCCTATCGTAGACCATACATCATGCACACTGCCAGTCTCTGCTGTCTCAACCACACTCTTTTTATTACCACACTTCTCTCTCACCCATTCATTACTTACTTCATCAAACCACCTCATAGCTCATAATGTCCTCAGATATTTCATTTCCAGCACATCCACCCTCCTCTGCACAGCCCTATATACAGCCCTTGCCTTGCATCCATGTAATATTGTTGGGACTACTATTCCTTCAAACATACCTATTTTTGCCCTCCAAAGTAACATTCTCTTTCCATACATTCTTCAGTGCTCCCAGAACCTTCGGCCCCTCCCCACCCAGTGACTTGCTCCCGCTTCCGTGGCTCCATTTGCTGCCATGTCCACTCCCATATATGTAATAGACAACACTTCCTCAAATTTTTCTGTACACAAACTAACACCCCAACTAACTTGTCCCTCAACCCTTGCTTTTATTCATGTTCACTCTCTATACTTTCTCTTTCATACACTTTTTTCAATCACCATCTTATGCAGTTTCTCATTGAATCTGCCACCAGTGCTGTTTCATTGGATCCCTAAAACCCCCAACAAATATAACACTGACAAAACACATGCTGAAATGACCTGATGAGCACCAAACAGTTGACCTCCCAACTCAGTCTTGAACTCCGACCCATCAGTAGTACATCTCTCAGAAACTGCCCTCCCCAGACAAATACACATCACACTTTCTCACTAATGCTTTGGACATCATTAGTTCAGTAGTTTTATATTAGATTTCTGCCAAATGATGAACAAAATTTCCTTGAAATGGGAAAATGGGAAAAATATAATAACTTATGAAACAAATTTGGATGCCCAGATCTTTTGCAGGGATGATTTGGGTGTGGTGGTAAATTATTAAACAGAATTTCCATGAGTTTCAGAATATAATCCCAATTCTTGTCTGAATTCATCAACCCATCTAGTACACCACATACATGGTGGCATACTCCTGTGGTAACGTGTTGAGAGCACATCACTTCCCCTGCTTGCCTGGCTCGAGCTACACAAGCTTTATAGCATTTATTGCTGCCCACACTTTGCTGTGTTCTCATTTCTCGTTTTTTGCGTGTAGTACAGTACATATAAAGTATACTGTACAGTATAAGTTTATAGAGTCCAGTGTATGAATTCTTGTACGGTAATGTTAAGTAAATTACATTAATGGATGAAGGGTGTTGTGTTTCATAGAAATAAGAGCTAAAAAAATTTGAAATTTATGAGTGCGATGATATTTGGCTCCAGGTCTGGTCTGGGCCTGGTCTGGTCCTCCTCACAGCGCAAGCCATCACTTCAGACTTCATTATGGTAAGTCATACGTCATATATTTTTTTCATGAATTGTATAAGGATATTGTGAGGTTTGTGATAATCATGAATTTTTCATGAATTAAGTGGATGCCTCTGCTTCCATGGTTCCACTCAGTGTCTGTCTGTCTGCACTGGTAAGTCTAATAACCTTGCTTTTATTCACATTTACTCTCAACTTTCTCCTTTTCCACAGTCCCCGGAACTCAGATACTAACTTATGCAGTTTCTCACTTGAATTTGCCACGAGTGCTATCTATGTCTTCACCATACAGCATACCTGCCCATCTCTCCAAGACCTTTGTTTTTAACTCCCTAACCACCCCATCCATAAACAGATTAAACAGCCATGGAAACACTACACAACTGTGTTGCTAACCCACCTTCACATGGAACCACTCATCCTCCTTTCTACATACTCACACATACACCTTACACTCTTGACAAAAACTCCTTCCACTTACTCTCACCCCTTCTCAGTAATTACTCCCTGTGCACATATCTTTCAGTATTAGCTTTTTTTCATGATCCTTCCACTCACTACCCTTCTACCTTGTGCATGCCACACACTTCTCTCACACATTCCAGCACTGCTTCCCTGATTACCTCTCAGTCCTCACCCATTCCCTTATCTATCTTTAACCGTCTGCCATCCTACACTCAATCTCACTTGGTATTTCTTCACACAAGTCTCTGTTTCAGATTCATATACTTTAACCACCCTCTTCTCACTCATATTATTTCCTCATATCCATATCATTCCTTGTATCCAAAAACCGTTACATCTTTTCACATTTGCCTCCACCAGGTAATGATCAGACATCCCACCCGCTACCCCTCTTAGCACATTCACGTCCAAGAATATATCTTGTGTGCCTGTCAGTTAATATGTAATCCAGTATTATATGTGATTCAGTTATGTATATGCTGTTAAGGACTGAATCAGGCCACATGAAGCAGCCAGGGGAAACCATGGAAAAGTGTATGGGGCAGAGATGTATTATGATTTGTAATACTTATCTCAGCACTGCTTTCATTTTCTGATGTCTCAATATGTGTCCTCCAAAAAACCTACATTGTTGAATTTTGCACATAATAAACATCCAGAGCTTTGAAAATTCTACAGAAATCCAGTCTGTGTCAGTAGGCTTATATTATAGCTTGGAGTGTGTTAACTTCTCTCAGTATTATCTTGTCATAACATGCCTCAGCTTCAGTGAGACAGCTTCCTTGCATTGCTCATTGGTATCCATTATGATCTTACATATGGCACAACACCTCTCATGATGTATCTCAAAAATATTATTGTCATGATGTTGTTGGTATAAGATTTATTGTATAATGTATAAAATATGATAGAGCAATCAGTAATTAATGTAATAATCCGAGATAAAATATGAGACCAAAAAGAGCTTCGCAGATATGTAGTTATCACAAACATTCATGTCCCATTGAAGAGATGTCATCTATTTCTTATGGACTTATATCTATTTTTCATCTTCAGTTTTGGAATACAAGATATTTCTTTTCATTTACAGTGAGGAGAACTCCAGCTTGGACCTTGATGGTGAAGGTGGAAAGAAGTTCTTACGTGTGTTGCTGCACTTGACTATGCATGAGTATCCTCCTTTGGTGTCACGATCTTTGCAGCTGCTCTTCAGACACTTCTCACAGAGGCAGGAAGTGCTCCAAAGCTTTAAACAGGTAATTTTTCATGATAACCTGAGAGCAACTTGGCAAGGTACATAAAGAATCAATTCGAAGATAACACCTAAAAGTATTGTACGAGTATGTTTGTGTGTATAATTACCTATTTGAAAGATACAGGGAGAATGCTCTGCAGTAGTGGGGATCCATCAGTTGAATTTTCTTTATTGTCATACAACTTCTTAAACTGTTGTACCCAGCATTCACAGTTTCATCACTTTATATGTCTATTGTTTATATAAGAGTTTTGTCCTTTTGCCTTGTATTTTTTTTCTTTTTTACCCATTTTTATGTATACCTGTTTTTACTCTTTAGTTAATAAGGAAACTTATGCCTAATTCAACACCTTCGAGTTCATACAAATATTGTGAGTCCTATTGCTGTAGGTCTTTGGAGATGAAGTTGTAACAGTTATTGGTAATATTACAAGACAGGGATAAGTTTTGTTTAGCTTTGGTAAATAAATTATGTGTAATATGATCAGCAGATCTGACTGGAGTTCATGGATTTTTACAGGAACATTTCTTTCTTTCATACATGTTCACTATATCCTGCTCAAGGAAGGTAGCATTAGGAAGAGATGAATGAGCACTTGATTAATATTTTTGATGTTCATACTTTTAACAGAAAAGATGTATTTGAATATCTTTTTCAGTGTTATCTTTGTATATTTAGGTTCAGCTCTTAGTTCAAGATGGGGATGTGGAGTCTTACAAGCAAATAAAAGAGGATTCAGATGATTTACGCAATCTTGTGGAAAAGTCAGAATTATGGGTTTATAAGTCGAGAAGTACAGATGAAGATGGTGGTGGAACTAAAAAGAAGAAGAAGAAGAATAAAGATGATGATGAAGATGATGGTAGGTGATGATAGCTGTATTTTCATTAGGCTCTTGTCATGTAAGCATCATAATATGTATTTTATCATGAATATTTTATTATATGAAGTGGTCAAGGTAAATGATGCAAAAGTATCTGGGCTTGACTGTGGATGGAAGGCTTTGGTTTTGATACATCATACAAAGCAGCTGGTGGGTGGAGAGTGTGAACAGTTCCATTATTCATGTGTTCCTGTTGCTACCTCTTGTAGGTGACTCGCTGTTTCCCATGTTAGTGAGGCTGCACGAGGAACAGATGAAGTAACAACCTCATTCACTCACATCCATTCTCCTGCTGTTATATATAATGCTCTGAAACCAAAACCTGCTATCCTCAACCAAACCCCACAGACCTTAACATGATTTTCCCTGACCACTGTGCCAGTTTAGCCTACTGACAGCATGTCGCCTCATGTATACTACATTTCTCTAATTCACATTATCTCATCTGCATCTCACATTTTTCTGCATTCAGACCCTGAACACATAAAGATTCCTTCACTCCATCCTTCCACCTCCTTGGTTTATTTCATTTCCTTGTCTCCTTTTCTTCATGCATATACACCTTCATAGTCAACCAGTCTTCACTCATCCTCTCCATATGTCCAAACCATTTCAGTTCACCCTTTTCAGCTCATTCATACATACTCCTCATACTGCCACACCTCTCTCTTACCATGTCATTACTTATTCAGTCATCCCGCTTTGCACCATATATTGTCTTCATTCTTATCAACACATCCACCCCTCTTTACATTTTCATGTAGGGCTCACACCTCACATCCATACAACATTATCAGTACTTCTAAAGCATCAGACGTACCTGTTTTAGCCCTCTCAGACAGTGACTACCCTTTTTGCATACACACCTCGATGCACACATGATCATAGTGATAGATGAATCATATGGAAGAGTAGGTTGTGTACTGAAAAAGGACTGATAATTAGCAGTACCTGGTTTAAAAACGGGGCATTCTCAAGAGAGGTTTTGGATGTACTGTAAGTGTACTAATGGGGCAGCTAGTGGGATGTCTGACCACTTCTTGGTGGAGGCGAAAGTGAAAGTCTGTTGAGGCTTTAGGAAGGGAGGAAATGATATGGGTGGTAAGAGAGTGATGAAAGTGAGGGGCTTAGAAAAGAGGTTTGTGTGGAGAGATAGCACGAAAAATTGGGTGAAGAATGGCAGCAAAAGAGGTTAAATCAAACTAGGAGAGTGGATGAGGGATGGGAGATAATTGAGGAAGCAGTGTAATGACAGTAGATAAATAGATAGACAGGTAAAAGTACTGTGATGATTGCTGTGTAAGAAATAGGACAGTCTAAATGTGAGCCAAAAGTGGTCTAAGCAGGTGAGGTAAACATCTGAATAGGTGTAATATATTCATCATTTGAAAAGCAAATGTTGTCTCTCCTTCTGTGTATAGTTTATGTAGTAAGTCATTTTCCAGAATATTGTAGGATGTCCCATACTAGACATGTTTGTGCACTGTCCTTGTTAAATCCTTACACACACTTATACTACCTTATGCTCTTACATGTAATCATCTGTTATCCTTTTTCCTTGTTACCTTATTTATTCATTGATGTTTTGTAGTCACTCATTTCTTTCTGTGTTCTTTTGGTATGTTTATATAGGTTAAGAATCCCATCTTCTGTGGAAGTCTTTTTGATAATCTTCATAATAATTCTCTTTGATATTTTAATAATATTTCATAATTATTACTGCATTGTTAACTCAGTAACATCCTTCATGTAAGTGCATTGGATTCCTAAGGTGATATTAAAATTGCAGCATTAAGTAAACCTAAGAAGCCTCCTGCACCAAAACTTACGGCACAAGACAAACAAGAATCTGCCATTGACTTGGGCCTTGGCCCTCCACTCGAACCTGAGCAAGCAGATAACTACAAGCGTATTCAACAGGTAAGAAGATGTTACTGGTCCTATTTTGTTGAATATTTTTTTTATATACTTGCTTGCCTTTTCCTGCTTCAGTGAGGTTATGAGAAAAACAGATAATTGAGCCTCTGATTGTAAATTCTTACTTGGCTCCTATTTCTGGACTTCGTTTTAAAAAGAAGTGAAAAAGATTTTTAGTGGTAGGAGCCTGAACATGCAAGAGGGTGAAAGGCTTGCACAGGATAGAGTGAATTGGAGTCGATGTGCTGTCAGTGGACAGAACCAAGTTATGTGAAGCATCCTGGAGAAACTATGGAAACTTCTGTGGGACCTGGTTGTGGATAGGGTGCCGTGGTTTTGGTGTATTACACAACAGCTAGAGATTGGATGTGAGCAGATGTGGCCTTTCTTTGTCTGTTCCTGGCACTACCTCGCTCACTTGGGAAACAGAGATCTGATATGAAAAAAATTATTTTACATCAGTAATGGAATCTTAGGGAATACACAGGGATGATTTAAAGAACTTAGTTTTCCTTTGTAGGATACTGGTTAATGTTTCATTTTATGCCTCAGTTGAGTCTTATTTTTCATTGCAGATTTTAGTGAGGATGAATAAGCTGTGTGTTACACAGTCCAGTCATGGTAATCTGTCTCCCAAGAGGAATGAACAGCGGCTTCTGCGGAACATGGGCATCCATTCTGTTGTTTTGGAGCTGTTGCAAGTATGCATATTTCACTTGTCTGCATGAGAGAAGGATCAACAAGGCTTTATGATATTTAGCTCTACACTATTTCCTTTCCACATTTTCTTGAATCGACAGCAAAGTGTTTGCCAACATCATCTTTACATTCATCAGATCTTTTTCCTTGTTGGATGTGATAACTACCACTGCAAGAAATTTTCAATAATCTTTGATATTTTCATATTCTTTTTCAGATTCCTTATGACAGAAAGGAAGATAATCGTATGAATGAATTAATTGAGCTTGTCCATCAGTTTCTTCAAAACTTTTGCCTTGGTGATCGGGCAAATCAAGCCTTGCTATATAAGAGCATTGACCTCTTCCTCAACCCAGGGGTAAGAAGAAAACCACATTAGCTTTTTCTATTTTTTCCTGCCATGTACAATATATATATTAGTGCTTAATGTTACATTTATATTTATGAAGTCTTAAATTAGGGAAATGCTGTACACCTTTCTCATGCTATGCATGGGCCCACTGTGTGACTCATTAGTGGGCAGAAGAGAACCTAATGGAAACGTAGCTAAAACACATATGAGTGGACATGGCAGTAGTTGGAACCTTGGGGCTGAAGTGAGTCAACGGATGGAAAAGGGGGGGCATAGATCCTGGATGCATTAAAGAGTGTGTAGAAAGAGAGGTCTTTGTGTTTTGGGTCAAATATTGGTATATTGAAAGTATAATAGTCCTAACAGTGCTGTATGGATTATGAGCCTTAGTATTAGGCCTTAAACACAAGAGAAAGGAAGAGAGGATAGACCTTTTACAAAGGTCAATCATGTAAACAATAATGGCATACAAGAAAGATGTAGAAAATGCAGTCTGATAAGGAAAGCTCCTCAGGATTTACTTAAATAGGTAGGATGCATGAAGGGGATAAGCAAAGAAAGAGTAACCCATGTGTTAGAATTGGAGGGAGGGAGGGGAAGTGGGAGCCCAAGATACTGATGGAGCAATGAGGTGAAGGTTTTTCGGTATCAGGCCATATAAACTCATTTTCCTTTTTCCACAAATATTTGTTTCAACTATGCATGCAATTTAGGTACCTCCCAGTAATGTTTATGATTTGCGCATACAACTCTTACATTGTCAAATTACCCAAGGCTTAGACTAATAAGTATTGCATGTACATAACCCCCTTTTTTATTGTCCTTATGTTATTAACTCCTCTGTTGCAGTTGCTAGAAGCCAAGACAGTGTGTGCAGTTTTTAAGGATAACTCCCACCTGTGCAGTGAAGTATCAGAACGGGTCATACAACACTTCATTAACTGTATCGAGACTCATGGCCGACATGTTCAGTACTTAAAGTTTCTCCAAACCATTGTCAAAGCAGAAGGACAGTTCCTCCGTAGAAGTCAGGATATGGTTATGCAGGAGGTGAGTGCCTGTAAAAGGGCAGAATGTAATGATGCAGGTTAGTCTGAATGATTATATGAATAATGTAGGAATCAAGAAATGAAATTGATTGTTTGATAAAGGAAAATATGGTGATGTTGTGAGGCACAATAATGCAAGTTAACTTGAAATTGATAAAGCTTTCTTTGAATAAGATGAATATGAAGTGATGCAAATTATTAGGCATCTTATATTTAGAATAAGATCAGTTAACATTTCTTGATAAGGATGAGATAGGGTGGTAGGTAGTAGTTGGTAGGCAACTACTGCCCAGGGAAGTATATTATCGGTACTACCCACTTGGGTATTGGGAGGGTTAATGACAGTTGTGTTGTGAGCCAGCACTTCAGTGGTTGTCAAGTTGCACACCTTTGACCCAGGAGGCTGTATTTTCTTTCTGCCTCACCCACACGTGTACTTCTGGCATTCTGTCTGCAACATACGATCTCCATAACTAGTGAACTCCAATGCCACTTCTTAGCCTTTAGTGCCTCACCCTTAATTGGTCACTGGCAGAGGGCAGCTCTAGGTTGCAGTATCTATTGTTCCTACCATTTTGCCAAAAGGCAGGGCTAGTGCATAGTTTTCACCACAGGAAAATCTAGATTTGTGAAGAATGAGTTATGCAAGTTAAGAGTTACTAAGTGTTATGGATGACTAGGAGAAGTTGTATGTTTCTGGACTGAATGCCAGTAGACCATGTGTAGGTGAGGCAGAAATATAAAAACAGCTACCCGGGTCATAGTAGTGCAACATGACAACCACTAAAGTGCTGGCTCACTACATAACCATTGCTAACTCTCCCAATACCCAGGCAAGTAGTACTGGTAATAAACCTCCCTGGTTGTTGGCTGCCTACCACCAACTACCGACCTAGTTGAAATGATGTGGTGCACAGGGGCAATGTGCTGTCAGTGGACTGAGTTAGGGCATGTGAAGTGGATGGGGGAAACCATGGAAAGGTCTTTGTGGCCTGGCTGGGAATAGGGGATGTGGTTTTGGTGCTTTGCATATGTGGTTTTGGTGCTTTGCATGTGACAGCTAGAGAATGGATTTGAGCAAATGCATCATGTTTTTATCTCTTCCTATTGTTATTTTGCTAGTGCGGGAAATGGCAGACAAGTACGAAAGAAGAAAGAAAATGAAAAACTTTTTTGTCATATTTCATACTTGATTGAAGTTTCCCGCATTAGCAACATAGCACCAAGAATAGACAAAGAAAAAGCCTCATTCACTCACACCCATTCTCTAGCTCTCACAATGTGGCCTCTTGTATTTCAATTTAAAAAAGATGGATGAAAAAAAGATATATGATATATATGATAAGGACTATTTTTCATTGTTTGTTAGTTTGTTATTTGTATTATAGTATAGTAAGTGACAGAACTAAGCATCACAACAAGAAAGTTTCTTGTTTCTTATTGAATATAGAATTTTAAATGGCATCAGGTTTGTTTGAAGAAGGTAACACTATTCTTTTGTGGCATTATTTACACAATGTGGTCTTTTGTATTATTAAAGCTGGTGAATGCTGGTGAAGATGTGCTTGTATTCTACAATGAAAGGGCTTCATTCAACATGTTTATTGAAATGATGAAAGCAGACCGCAACAGAATGGATTTTGATGACAGCAGTCCACTCAGGTATCTGTAATTTCTTGTGTACATACTACAAGTAACTTTCTTAGTGTTTGTGGCAGTATTAGCTTGTTCATTGTATATATAAATGGAAAGTGATTTATATTGTTTATGTTTTTGTTGTTTACCTTAGTAATGTACAGTATATTTTTTCATATATTTTCGTATCACTTTTTTAGGTAGGTGCTGTGTAGCTTTCATCAGTTCCATCAGTCTACCGTGGCAAAGCAAAGCTACACAAAGGAATTAATTTTTCATTTTTCCTACTTCTGCTGGCATACCATTAATGCTATAAGATTTCTGCTATTTTTTTAATTTTTTTCTAAAAGTGAAACACGCCATGCATTTCTTGAAATATGCTGGAGTGAAGCTGCATATTCTGAGGGCATGCAAAGGAAGAGAAAGGTACACAAGCTTTCTTATTGATCATTATCATTAGTTAACTTAGTTATGTCTTCTGAAAGGTGTTTTAGCTTATGAAATGATCGTTATGTGTTATGAAGGATGAACCAGCATTCTTTTAGTGGTAGTAAATCTGTAACATATCAGTAATGGATCTTCATAGAAAGTAAGTTTTCTTAGAGAAAGAGAGAGATGGGAGGGGAATGCTCATTTGGTCAGTATTTAGGAATGGAGCATCTTGGATAATTAACCAAGATCATTTCCTTAGTTAAAGAAGTCTTCTTTTGATGTGTTCTTAGTGTTTTAATCAGTAAAGATTAGTTAAAGGAAAAAGAGGGAGTTGAGAGATTTCACAGCCATCACTTCAAGCAAGTTGATTCCATGGACAATCCCTTAATATGCACACAGAAAAAAAAAGATGTTGGCTGCTGCTTCAGGATTAAGCACATGCATTTTTTTTTGTGTGGGAACTTTACAGTTTCAAATTTTAGTCTCAAAAGTTTGTGTTCCCCCAAAAGGGAGATTGATTCACTCTTATTATTTCAACAGTTTTGTCTCATCTGTCTTTGCATCCATCTAAAATGCTCTGATTTTGTTCTTGACAACAGATGGTTTGACCTATAGGTTTGAGATTTTGATAGTCTTTACCTTCATGTCATTATCCAACTTTCTGGGCCACAAAGAACCCCTTATAGCATATGCTTTTTCTCTTCAGTGACAAGAAACGAAGCTAAGTAGCATTTGCATTATATAGAATCATCTTGTGTCAAAAATGCCATCTTCCATTATCAAATTGGTGGCATAAACTGTTATCTCAGCTCAACCATACCCTTTTGCAGTTCCATAAAAGATTACACATTCACCAACTACCTGTTCTCTAATAATGAACTTTCACCTTGCCCCTGCTTTTTCCTCACTTTCCTTCCTTCCTTCCTTCCAGGTAAACATTTAGATGTCATTCTTTCCAGTTCTGTCCTATTCAGATTTTCCAAACTAACACAGCATACTATTCAGTTTCACAGTGACTTATTTTCACTAGCTCATTCTGACATTCTTATTTTTCTGTTTACTGTTAACCATATATCTCTGTGGTGTTAATGGACTCTGCTTGTAAGAGGTTACACTGCTTGTGACAAGTCACCTTTGGTGAGGCTATGTCAATGGGAGTACAATCTCTGGAGAGAACTTCTCTTTCCAAAGGGGTCTACATTTCCCTGCTACTAGAAATAGTGCAGCCTTGGGCTGCAGAAGCCTTTAGAAAGAGGTCCTGGGTAACAACAGGTCTCAGATTTTTCCTTCTTCTCAGTTACCCACTTGAGAGAGGTAGCACCAGGAACAGATGAAGAAAGGCTGCATTCTCTCACATCCATCTCTAGCTGTCATGTGTAATGCACCGAAACTACAGCTACCTATCCACAACCAGGCTTCACAGACCTTTCTCTGGTTTACTTTGGATATTTCACATACCCTGGTTAAGTCCATTGACAGCATGTCAACTCCTGTATACTACATCATTTGAGTTCATTCAATCCCCTGCACACCTTTCACCCACCTGCATGTTCAGGCACCGATCATTAAAAATCTTTTCATTCCATCCTTCCATCTTCAATTTGGTCTCCCTGTTCTCCATGCTCCCTCCACTTCTGGCTTATATATCCTCGTTGTTAACCTATCCTTACTCATTCTCTCCATATATCCAAACCATTTTAGCGTACTCTCATCAGCTCTCTCA
The DNA here is from genome assembly GCA_032361385.1 of Panulirus guttatus. NCBI lineage: Eukaryota > Metazoa > Arthropoda > Malacostraca > Decapoda > Palinuridae > Panulirus > Panulirus guttatus. The sequence continues at coordinate 4,096 of JAUUDW010271323.1, read as the reverse complement.
ACCACACTCTTTTATTACTACACCTCTCTCTTACCCATTCATTACTTACTTGATCAAACCAGTTCACACCACACATTGTCCTCAAACATTTCTTTGGGTAATTATAAAAAAAAAAGATGTATCCTCTCTCAGTCTGTCTTTATTCTATATCCGTAACATTCATTCCCTCTAGGAACTTCCATCATTGGGGGTGGACACAGCAAAAGAGTCTCCACTTATCCCCGTCCTTATATGCCTCCCTGGCATAAACCATTGCACACATTCTTCCCCTCACATATTTTTTTATGTACCCTGATATTAGTCCAATATATAGGGAAATGCAGAATTATACCATGTAACAGATTGCTGCACCAATAAATCATGTATCTTCTCATAACTTTCCTCAGTCTGTCACGTCAACTTGCGGACATTTTATGATTAGATATCTCTCTATTATTAGCTGCTCCATTTTTATTTGAATAATCCATAGGTAATAGCAAGGCTGAATCTTTTCTGTCATCTTACCATATTGCTGAATCTTGCATTATAACTTCTTTCACTTCAAACCTTTCACCCATTTACTTTCGATTTCCTCTTTTTACATACACAAAATTCTCTTTTCATATCTTACTGTTCCTCTTCCATTTCATCCATTAGTTCTGCATCATTAGCATACAACAGAATCTCCACATTGTCTCTCATTTCATTGTCACTTCTGTATGTGTATTACTTGCAAAGATCTTCATATATCTTTCATTTAGAAATTAAACAGCCATTAGGATACAGCAACCCATCTCCAACGTTACCTCTTAACTGTTGACTCATCCATCCATTTGTCCTTACGTTTGCCTTTATTTTTTCCTCCTTGTTCTTTCTTGTTCCTCATAGTAGAAACCGTTAACTCCCTCCAGCAGTATAGGAAAGATGCTTGATTCTAGTAGTATTGATATATCTGCTAGTAAGTTTTGCTTTTAGTGTGAGGGTGTTGATAGTCTTCATGAATTCATATTAATTAATTCTTGCTGTAATTTTCATAGATTTTTTTTGTACAGTCCCGAGAGCTTCTTACATATAATGTCTTAATACTTGGGAGTGATAAACAATATACATATGTATGTAGAGAGAGAAAAATCAATTTGTATAACTTCAAGAGCCACTTTACAGGTACCACATAGAACTGGTGAAACTGTTGGCCTGCTGTACTGAGGAAAAGAATGCTTCTACAGAGATCAAATGTCACAGTCTGTTACCTTTGGATGACATTGTGGCTATGGTAGAGCACAAGGATTATATCCCTGAGGTAATGATGGTTCAGATGATGTTGGGGCATGTGGAAGGGTGTTTGTTGGTTTGTAGTTCCTTTTCATTGGAGGGAAATATAAGTAGGTTATTTCTGCTACAAGAGGAATGATTTATTGCCTTCTTTTATGGGTCACATTGTGTATTTTGTAGAAAATGTGCTTATGTCCAATAAACATATCCTTCAAATCATTGTTTGTAATGCATTAATTCTCATAGCTTACATTTAACATGGCAGCATTTAAGTATTTGGGTCAATTTTTTGTGATGTGATTTTAGAAGCTAGCAGCACATTGTCAGTCCAGATGTTTGTGGGCCATTTATTAAATGTTATGGTAGAATCCATGTATGAGGCAATTAATCATCCCTCTTGATATAAACATTAACATAATAATTCTCTAGGAATTATACATAATAATTCTCTAGGAATTATTTTTGGATATTGGCCGCAGTGTCTTACCTGAGTTTGCTGATCCTCTTCAAAGATTATTACCCAAGTTTTCATATGACAGTGAAAATGGTATTCAGATTATTTCATTCCCCTTAGGTGCCACATTGAACTTGTTAACCTACTGGCCGACTTGACTGAAGGCAAGAACGTTTACACGGAGATCAAATGTCACAGTCTTATTACACTTGACGACATTGTATCGGTTGTGACACACCCTGAGTGTATTATTGAGGTATTTTAACTGTTAAAGTGATAGATGTTATTGTGATATACAGTTTCTGGTGTGCTTACTCATCCATAACAATGTTTACAAATGATTTAATTCCCTTTTCCTTTGTTACACAGCATTTTCTGTATGTTATATTTCTTTTCATTGTTTATTAACCCCTTGATCTAGGTGTCTCCTGTGAATTAGTATTTAGTATACAGTATTTTACTACTATTGATGTTCCTTGACTGTCATTTTAAGAAATTACCCACCTTGGAGCTAAAGTTCGAGGAAATTATGTAATATCATTCCTACTCCTGGGGCATGGAAATATATTATGAACTCCTTCCTATTTGCAGCATCAAAGATTTCTCAGTGAAATTTAAAAATCAGATTGCATGACTGCTACACCTCCTCACCCATAAGTACCACCAGCTCCAAGTTTCCTACACTGCTCAGCCAACCCATTTATTTTTAATGAGTGTACATGTGTTTTTCACTTTATGTCATCAGTGAGTTTCTCATGTCATGCCCAAAACCTTGCCATTTACTAAATGTAGCAATACAGGTAATTTCCATGTTTGAATCATAATGTACCAGTAATTCCTTTTATTGGAAATGTCTTGCTTGGATTAATGAATATTTTGATTACCCTTTGATATCTAGTTACAGTGAGCAAAAATTTTGGACATTAGAAAATATTCAACTGACTTATCTTCTACAGTTCCTGTATACCAGATGTAACACTGTAAATACGATCTGATTATTTCTTGCTATTCAACCCATTGTAGGATGTGAACAACTAGTTCTTTGTGCAGTTATGTTAATGGTCATGCAAGGCTGTCTTTCAGGTAAGACAGCAGAAATACATAACTCATAATCGTTGATGATTTACCATAATATTGATTGATATAACAACAGTAGGTGTCTGGTTCTTTCATTACAACCATCAGTGCCAATGAATACCAAGAGTTGAACCTTTCCTAGTGATATACCATAGTAAATACTTGACAATGGAACATATCAATTTCATTTTATGTCAGAATTTCAGTAATGAAGGTAGGAGGATTACATGATACTTTGTTGGTATGCATCCACATGTTTGGAATTTTAATCTGCAACCAGGAATGGTTTAATGTCTGGAAGAGCTTGGATTGCAGTACAGCCAAAGTGTGTGATGTAGAAGTTTGAAATGTTGTCAAGGCCTTTGCAGGGAAGTTCTTTAAGGGTTTTATTACATTGCAAATCTCAGTAGGAGTGAAAGATTTGTCAGTATATGTCGGAATTAATTTTAAAAAATGTTTTTATGACTCTTATGTTCAGTATGTTGGTGGGTTGTTGCTGATCATTGAATATGTTCCATGAATATATTTATTTCTTTAGAAGGATTGTTGTTGGTTTGGATTAAAAAATGCTTCATGTGTGAGAGCTGGAGTGTTGTGGGAGGTATGGATTTTCTGTATTGTTTCCCAGAGTTGTTGCTTTGCTTTTTATGGTTGAGAGAGTTAAGTAGGAGTACCAGTTTTCTGTATGCTTTTCAGTGATTAATTTAGTAATGGAGTGGATCAGGTACATTTAGCTTTTTTTTACTCAGTGCTATGAGTTTTACAAGTTCCTAACACTCATTGGACAGATTAGATATATTACCCTCTTAAATTGACTAATTATTTAGATGTTTTTGAAGTTTCTTAAGTTTTTCAACTGGCCACTGGCCAAGGGCAACTCTAATGCAGTGTTTGCAGAGGCTCCTACCTAATGTTCCTACTGACTACTACTACCTAATGCTCTTACCTACTACTTCTACATAATGTTTCTACGTAATGCTCCTGCCTAAATATTCCTTCCTACTACTTCTATCTACTGCTCCTACCATTTTGCCAAAAGGCAGGGCTAGCACATTATGCTCACCAGAAAAATCTAGAGTTACAAAGAATGAGCTGTGTGAGTAAAGTGTTGTTAAGTGTAATGTATGAAGAGGAGAGATGATATGTTTGTGGAAAGAATGCCAAAAGTCCAAGTATGAGAGGGGTAGAAAGGAAAGATAGCTACCTGGGTCAGAGGAGTGCAACTTGAGAACCATTGAAGTGCTGGCTCTTTATGCAGTTGTCACTGCCATTCTGTCACTAACTAGTGCCATTTAATTTCTAAGGGAAGGAGCT